>CAXARK010000626.1:0-21809 GCA_963971205.1 Aethes cnicana
CGGGTGAGTATCGAATTATGTCTCAAAGCCGTGAAAAAAAGGAGGTTCTCAAAACGTGGACCTCTTTTTTCAATGTAGAAAATAAATATTACCCAAATTTAAACTGATTTTGATGATTCTTTTTTAATCAAAGTTCATCCCATCCCATCAGAACTGAACCAAATCGATTCAAATGCATTTGAATCGATTTGGTTCAGTTCTGATGAGGGGAATAGGAGCAATAAGAAAAGATGTACTCATAATTACTATTACGTCCATCTATACATATACCTAATAGTCATGATTGAAAACAGTAGCTGAGATAAAAGCGCCTTCTAACCTAAGACAGACTTCGGAGTCGGTGTCGAGTGAACCAAGCTGAGACACACTTGACATCGTCTTCGAAATTTGTCGGAGTCCGAAGCCGGTTTTTTAAATAGTTACACATAAAAAACAAAATGTGTGAATCGTAGCGAAGTCGGTACCGAGTGCACGTTCCTGGCGCACGTTTGCCGCGAGCGGAGTGAGGTAACCTGGCGTTGGTGTCGCGCACCACACGGCGGACACGGCCTATAAAAGCACGATTTCGAACACAATTCGAATGAAATTTGCGGGCGAGTACGTCAGTGTGCGTGCGAGGACGTCTGTACACTTGTAACTGTGTATACCACTACGCGGGTCAGTGATTCCTTCACCATCTCCGGATAAAACAAATGACGGTAAGGCGGGTTGGGTGCGGGCTAGATTCAGGCAGGCGATTCCGTATGTAATAGTACATTACAGACCTAGGGTGGTGAATTCGTAAATGTCCCAGATCGCAAGTTTCTGTGGCTCGAACCAAAGGTGTGGGCCATAAATATGCGATCTGGCGCTCTCTCCGCGTAGCGGGCAGAAAATCCCACTTCTTGGCCAAGGCAAGACGTAAAACTTTTGAAAAACCACGGGCTGTAATACGTAAACCAGCACCACAAGGTCTGTAATGTACTATTAAATATTCTGTGGGGGGAGGGGGGGTACGGTCGCTACTGGTACGTGCCTAGTAGATATACTGTGGTGACGGTAGGTCTGGTCGCAGGCGCGGCGGGGCAGGAGCGGCGGGAGTCGCTGTACGGCGCGCGGCGCGGGCCGCTGTCGTCGGAGGACAGCGCGTACGGCAGCTACTCGCGCGCATACCGCGCCGGCGCCGACCACTACTAGCGGCGCGCCTCGCAGCACAACATCGCGCTGCTCTTCGACGTGTAGGCTGCTTCCGCCAGCGACAAGGGACGCCCCTGTGCTGTCCCAAGTGACACTCGTGAACTAAGTGATGCTAATCTACCAAGTGAAGTATCAAATGACGCTCGTGAACCAAGTGGAGCTGATGAACCAAGTTACGCTCATGTGGCAAATGACGCTCGTGAACCAAGGAAGCTTATGAAACAATTGACACACTCTTAACAAGTCATACTCATGAACCAATTTAAGTGTCTTAGGGTGGGTTGATTCAAACCGTCGTCCGTTAAAGTTAACGTTAAATATTTTACTATAACAGAAACGTATTTTTTTCCGTTATTTAACGTTAACTTTAATGAACGGTTTAAATCAACCCACCCTAAGCCTGGGTTGTATCAAACAGTTAAAAATGGCCGGCAAGAATTTCACTATGGAGAAAATGTCGTTTCTCTTTGAAATGACAGGTGGCGCCATATTTATATCGGACGTTATCTTGCTTAATGCAACCCAGACTATGCTTGTAGTGTAGTGGCGACCTGCTGATACTGTCTGTCGCTGTGATGCCAACAGTTGATGCTTGGAAATCGACCCTGATGAGATGAGATTATGTAGGTAATGAACTGACGCGATATAGCACGACAAAACTAATATGGCTCGCGGATTAAGCAATCGTCAATGGTGTACCTACGTGCTTCGCCTTGCACCTTATTAATTTTGTTGAGCCGTACTGTGAGTACCTAAATGACGTTTCTTCCTTTCGTCTAAGACTTTTATGCAAAATGGACTAGTAATAACTGAATATTATGTTTATGATAATTATGATTTAATCACTGAGGCTGTTTTCATACCTCTGGCGCGGATTGGAAATAGCAGTACCGCTGAACATTTGCGATGGTTTGTCTGTTGTACACATCCTTGACGCCGTTCACATCTCCGCGTTCAAACCGCTATTTCAGTTCCGCGGCGGAGGTGTGAACGGCGTCAAAGATGTGTACCTATAATGGACAAACGATGGCAAATGTTCAGCGGTACCGCTGTTTCAAATCCGCGGCGGAGGTGTGAAAACACCCTGAATAGTAAAAAAAAAATTACGCTCAACCATGAATGTTTAGGTAGATAACATAGTGACGATAAAGACGGTTACCTATACAAATAAGAAAGGAATAATTAATGTTATGTGATGCTCACATTATCTGGATTATTCAAGCAAAAAATAAGCGCAAAATGTTTATCTAAATATATAAAACTCAAAGGTGACTGACTGACTGACTGACTGACATAGTGATCTATCAACGCACAGCCCAAACTACTGGACGGATCGGGCTGAAATTTGGCATGCAGGTAGATGCTATGACGTAGGCATCCGCTAAGAAAGGATTTTGCAAAATTCCCACGGGAACGGGAAAAATCGGGATTTTACTTTTTAATATTTCTGCGCATACGAAGTTGCGGGGAAAAGCTAGTTAAATATAAAATTGCTTACCTACTTACTACACCAGTTAACGATAACGTACAGTTACAGGGGCTCTATTCGAAGTTTTAAATAGGGAAAGAGACGTTCACAATCCCTGCGCTCACGCGTAACGTCGCGCTAAATTGAACTTTAAATCTAGCCGGTTAAAGTGCGACGCGACGCTCGAGCGACTTAATTTTAATTGTGCTATAACAACATGAGATTTTTCTAAATCTTAATTTTATAACTTAACCTAACACATGACATATTTCCATATTTGACATAGTTCCATTTAACAATGAAAAAATGAAAATAGTTTATTTCATAACTTTACAGGTATTACAATTTGTAAAGGTTGAGATCTCCTATGAACGCATTCACTGCCACCAACGCATATATGCGTTTTGCTGACTTTCCCGCAGTGCCTCGAACGCACATGTGCGTTGCAATGTTCCCTTAATGACAGATGTGGCACCTGGCGAAAGTCCGTAAAAAGAAGTGGCAGTGAATGCCTTAAGCATGATAATATACTTGTATCAGGAGGTCTCGCTCTTCATACAATCTACTTGCTTATTTATTCTAAACTTTGTATCGAGGGTTTCTCAGTCTACATAGACGCAGAGGGTGCGTACCGGAGTGGAAGGTGACGACGGCCGCCGGGAACTAATTACTTTAGTGGGGTCAGCCCCAGAATGCCTGTTACAGAAGAAACCAAAAACATCTAGCTTATATATATATGAGTCTTACAGACCCTGTACTGTACAGTCACCTGCAAATGTATGCGCTCAACGTGATGTGGTCATGAATATGTGACACTTTGGCCGACTTGCACGCAGGATAAAATATTGCAAATACGATAGAATTATTATTTAGTTATGAATAAATGGTTTCACTGTTCGTAGACAACTTCACGACCCGTGTTGAATTATTGTATTCAATTAGGTAGGTATTTAATTAAAAAATCGCAGACACTAACACAAATTAGGAGTTTTGAAGAACAGTAAGAACAACATACTTAATAATTGCAACGAATTAGTGACGTGTAAGTAAAGTTGTATAAATAGATAGTTAACTTTGGTGCAGATATTTAAACAAACATCAAAATCACACACTTAGGTAACTAAACTAGCTGGCAAGATGTACAAAATATTCAGCCATTTTGATTGTGATAACTTGTTTAAAAATGAACATTACGTTAATTCCATGTACCCCTCAAGTACTTCCCACAATTTTACCTACAATTAGTACCTGTGAATATTCCAAATAAGATGTATTTAAAGATAAATTATGCTCAACGGCAAAGCAGTCCATGAAAATAAACGAACTGATGGAACAAAGAGCTGTATTGTTCCAAACTGATCCCTAATTTTAATTATAATCCAATAAAAAAAATCCAGCTTGAAGGACCATTTCCATTCAAAACGTTACCTTTTTACTCGCCATGTTACCTATAAAACTATTTTAATAGATTCAAACTAGGAATAAGCTTTAATTTAAAATTTGGCTATGAGGACCAAATATATGTATTCCCGAAATGTATGTATTAAAAATGTATATTGCAATTGTTGATAAACTGTAAAATATACATGTTTTCTGTAGATAATAGGTATAAATTTGCCATAATGTTGATTATTAAGTGCCATATTGTAACTTCCACTTACTCCTTTACAAATTATAAACTTGTCATGTTGGCAAACATGACGCAAAATTTAAAGACTTACTAGATTAAGTAGTATTTAGTAATAGAAATTGTATTTTTTTTAGTTATTAACCTTGTTTTGTTGAAATTTCGCACTACAAAGTTTTTTTTTTATTAACTCCTGATTATTGATTTCGTCGTTTGGTTTAATTTCATTTAGTTTGATGACGGTAAACATTTTGGAATTGTAGGTAGTTAGTTCATTTTATATACATACATTATTTTGGCTGACTGATTAAGCAAACCAAACCGCTGTGGACCTAAGATTTATTTTTTTGGTACTGTAAATAAATTTAAATCATGTATAACGTATTTTTATTACTTCGCTATCACATCTGCCCCGCCTAGGGTCTCTGTTTGTATTTAGCCGGATATGTTTTGCTTTTCTAGTTGTGTCCTAGTGGCAGTGGGCGGGGCACATTGCTCGCAGGACTGATGGCCGATGGGGCCAGAAAGTCCTGGAGTGGCGTCCGCGAACCGGTAGACGAGCTGTCGGTAGGCCTCCAACAAGATGGAGTGACGACCTTGTAAAGGTCGCGGGAACGCGGTGGATGCGAGTGGCACAGGACCGGTCTGATTGGCGCGCCTTGGGGGGGGCCTATATCCAGCAGTGGACGTCTATCGGCTGAAATGATGATGATGATGATGAGTTGTGTCCGGCTAAATATTTATATGTCCGGCCCACAGAACACAGATCTTAAATCGTTTAGCCGCTTGACAATCGATGCTGTTAAATCGGAGTCGCGCATTTTTTGTTGCCCATCACTAAATTACTCTCGTGACGTCATCGTAGCGACGCAAAATGTTACACGCTTGGTTCCCATACAAATGGACGAACAACCGTACTCTATAGATCTCTGTGGTCCGGCCTGTCCGGCTTTTGTTTGGCTTTTTGTCAGCGCCACAAGCGAAGATTGCTTGAGTTGCCGAAATCTATGGCTACGAGGACGGACGCAAACGAAACTCAATTTTCAAATCACTTTCTAATGTAGAATTTTATTATAGGAACTACTAAAATTACGTGGCAGAATATTATTTTGCAATTGCTAGGAAGGGGTCCCGTCCGGATGCAAAAGGGATTCATTTCATTCAACTACATATAAGGAAGTTGTGTTTGGGTTTTAGTTGTGGTGACGTCTACTAGCTGACCCTGCGGACTTCGTACCTACCGCACTAGAATTTTTGTTTGGTTATGAAAAATAGCTTATACGTCCTTCTCAGGCTTACTGACTGAACATACACGCCATATTTCATAAGAATCGGTTGAGCCGTTTCGGAGGAGTTGGGTTACAAAGACTGTGACACGAGAATTGTATATATTAGATTTTGTTTGCTGCATTCACTCATTACCTTTGCGGTCGACGTCAAAGAGATGTTTACACTTTTTCACCCTGTTCCGTTGTATTAAAGTCCAAACGTGTAAAAATTCTTTGACGTCGACTGTACAATGTCACACATGATACAATAAATACTTCGCCAGGTACGCTACTCCGGTAATTGTGTAGTAGTGTGGGTGACATGGAAACATCATTCACTGCTGTGTTGCTGTTGCAAGTGGTGTATTAAGAGGAAACACAACGGCCGTTTTTCCATACAAACGCTGGTGCTGTTTTCTCCCTGGATAAAGCAAATATCGACATTATTTACAGCAAATACCGACTCCCTTGTACTGGATAATTGGATGGATAATTGGATTGTTTCATTAAATTATTACGTTCATTCGTTTTAACTTGACCCATTTTGTGTGCTTAAACACTTAAATGACAATTGTAATGTGCAAATAATTTATTTACGGCACGAAATATTTTGTGCATACACTTGGATGATTTTAAGAGCGTATTTTTTATTGATTTTGATGATAATGTAGGCGACTCTGGGTGATATGCTTGCTAGTTCAATAATGTTTTTCTTCAGGTGTTTCTTTACAACAAATCCGACTCCACCATATGATGTATTGTCCTCTCCTCTATAGTATAACAGATCTCCGTTATCTAGGTGTATTGTATCTTCGCCCTTCCTGCGAATCTCGCTCAGTCCGAGTATGTCCCAGTTGATTTGTTCCAGTTCTGTCTCGAGTTCTTTAATTTTCGCTTGCGTGCTCATAGTCCTTATATTATAAGTAGCCAGGGTCAATTTGTTTTGGCAGCCTGATCGCACCCAGGGATTCTTCGCACCCTTTGCTCTGCCGTTACCGTAGCCGCTGCCTTGACTCGGGCTAGCAGGGCTGCTGGGGACTAAGGGCCTTGTTTTCGTACTCATCATGGAGGTTAGTAGCCATTTACTCGCCACGTCGGCCACACGTCTTGGCAAGTTCCACGCTTTTAGAGGGTATTTGACTGCCTCATGGCTTGTGGTTAGCCACCTCCAGCAGCAAGCTGCTAGAGGGGGTCGGGTTACTTAACCGCCGCCCGATGCTCGGCGTTGTCTCTGATTGGCACCACCCAGGAGGCACGTGTAGGGCACTAAAAGGTTATCACCTACGGACGAAGAGACTCCACCTCCCAGTACTCATGACGATAGTGAAGTAGATCTTTTCTACGATGACATAAATAATGCACTGAGTAGGCGACAACGATGTCATTACCAAATTGTAATGGGAGACTTCAATGCAAGGATTGAACCAAAACGTGACAATGAAACCAGCGTCGGTCTCTTTGGCATCAATCAGCGAAATACTCGAGGCCAAACGCTCGTAAACTTTCTCGAAGCTAACAACCTTTTCGCAATGAACACCTTCTTCAAGAAGAAACTGAAACGCAAATGGACTTGGGCCAGCCCAGATGGCAGAACAAAAAACGAGATCGACTTTATTCTGTCCAACAACAAGCAAGCCATCCAAGACGTCACTGTGCTAAATAAGTTCCAGTGCGGGAGTGATCACAGACTGGTACGAGCAACCATTGCACTAAACACGAAAATCGAGAGAGCGAAACTTGTCAAGAAACCTATTGGCAAATTATGCATCCCAGAGGGAGTCGATGAGGCGTTTGAGAAATACCTCACAGACAAGTTGCAGCGTAAAGCAAACGAACACTTCGAAGATGACCTCCAGGACAAATATCAAAAATTCATAAATACAGTTGGCTGCGCCGCTAAGAAATATTTTGCCAAACCCATCAAGAGGAAAGAACAAGTTTCGGATCGAGTCATGGAGCTTATGCAAAAGAGGAAGGAAATATCCAACCATAACTTCAACAGCGAGGCACACCGAGAACTCAATAAGACTATCCATAAGACGCTTAGGAGAGACATCCGTAATAGAAACACTACACACATCCAGCAACTTATTGAGAGAAATAAAGGTCTTAAAGTGTTTCAACGTAAAGGTGGAGCAAACCACATATGCTCCCTGAAGGATGAAAACGGTACGATCACCAGTAATGTACAGGAAGTACAAAGGATAACAGAAGAGTTTTATGGAAGTCTGTACGCGTCTAAAGTTCCCAAACCGACAGACTATGACCCAAGTGATAAACGTGCTCGTCTAGTACGACACTTTACAGACGACATACCAGAGTTCAGTACGTATGAGATCAAACAGGCGTTAAAACATCTGAAAAAACTTAAGGCGCCAGGTGAAGACGGCATTACAGTGGAGCTTTTAAAGGCTGGTGGCAGTGCAATCACCAAAGCGCTGAGGCTTCTATTTAACGAAGTCCTATTCACTGGCCAGGTGCCGAGAGACTGGACAAAAAGCATCGTAGTACTCTTCCATAAGAAAGGAGATAAGACGCATTTAAAAAACTACCGCCCAATATCACTGTTGAGCCAGGTTTACAAAGTCTTCTCAAGAGTCCTCACTACGCGACTCATGCAAAGGCTCGACGAATACCAGCCAAAAGAACAGGCGGGTTTCAGGAAGAACTTCGGAACCATAGACCATATATTCACACTACGCCAAATAATACAGAAGTCAGAGGAATACAATCGGCCACTCCTTCTAGCGTATGTGGATTATGAAAAAGCGTTCGACACTGTAGAGCACTGGGCAGCGTTGCAGTCGCTAAGACGGTGTCACATTGATGACCGTTATATTCAGATCTTGAAGAATCTATATAAATCTGCGACCATGACGGTCCAGCTGAAAGAGAATACGAACTCTGTGGCATTGGCACGAGGAGTCCGCCAAGGGGATGTAATATCACCTAAACTATTTACAAATGCCATGGAAGACGTGTTCAAGACGCTGAGCTGGGATGATTTAGGAATAAACGTAGACGGAGCCCCCTTAAATCACCTGAGATACGCAGATGACATAGTGATGGCTGAATCAAAGCATGAACTCCAGTGCATGCTCACAGAATTATACCATGCGTCACTGGACATAGGGCTAAAAATGAACATGGATAAAACCAAAATTATGGCTACCATAGATATCACACAACAACCCATAGTTCTTGATAATAAGCCCCTGGAGCAAGTTGACGAGTACGTTTATCTCGGACAACGCATCAGGCTCGGTCGAGACAACATGAGGGCAGAAATCGATAGGCGGATCCAGCTGGGGTGGGCAGCCTTTGGAAAGCTGAAGAAGGATGTCTTCATGTCGAAACTACCACAGTCACTAAAGACCAAGGTCTTCAACCAGTGCGTTCTCCCAGTTATGACATATGCTTGCGAGACCTGGCCTCTAACTGAAAACCTGGTGTACCGACTTAAAGTCACTCAGCGCCACATGGAACGCGCGATGTTGGGGTTGTCCCTGCGCGATAGAGTCAGAAACGAGACAATTCGCCACCGAACAAAAGTCATAGACATAGGGTACCGCATTGGAAAACTAAAATGGGCATGGGCCGGACATATGTGGCGCCAAAAAGAGGACAGATGGAGCAGCCGTGTCCTCGCCTGGAGACCTCGCTCCAAAAGAAGCGTCGGCAGACCACCAGCACGCTGGTCCGATGACATAGTGGCGGCCAGAGGACCTCTCTGGCAAAGAGAAACTTACAACCGGGGCACTTGGAGGAAATATGGAGAGGCGTATGCTCAACGGTGGGCAAAAATGCGCTGAAGAAGAAGAAGAAGAAGACGAAATATTTCCTTCATTTTTGTTTTATTGCAATAAACTGGCAACTCGACTTTGACGTACGGGTGTCACGCGACCCGGAGCAGCATACCTTGTTTTGTTAGACCATGATGTGAATCCACACTAGCATACAGTTGTCGAATCTCGTTTAAAAATCACAGCAGTCCGGGAAATTCCTTTTTCTCAAACATGCTCGGAAATGTTCGTGTTACTTTCAAAAAAAGAAGACGCGAGGCTGTCCATTGCCGGCCTTGGCCAGCAAAAACATTATTGTCGTGTGTGTTTTTTTTTAAATTCGCTTGCTATTTGAGACACCTCTGTAGAGAAACTGACAAATCCATGCAGGTAATAAGTACAACTTCCATGGCCAAATCATCCACGATCATGGAAGTAGTAAATACTGATGTGGGGTAAGTGCGCCTAAATTTATTTCGCCCCTATGTCTTGTAAACAGCCAACTACTAGTTGATTAATATTTATAGGTTTCGATATATTTATGTTAGGCGCACTTACCCCATCCTGGCGCACTTGCCCCGACTGACCTTACGTATTTCCTCGCTGTTTGAGAAAGGCATTATATATACCTCGGCCGCAATTGCGATTGCCGGACTCGTATTAATAGAAGGCTTCGCTTCGCTCAGCCTTCTAACTGACTCGTCCGGCAATGCGCTACTTGGCGGCCTCTGCAATAATGTACTATTAATTACTTACTTTTAATTTATTATTCACTTTTATTTCAAACACTCACTCATAGTCTGTTTAGGGAACGTGGGGGTAACATCATAGTAGTAGGTACCTACAACCGGAACCTCTGTGACCGAGTTTTGAGCTATTTGTGCGCGGGTGAGCGGAGGTGAAGGCTTGTTTCTCTCATTATCTAACAGTATGCGTGTGATAAAAAAAAGTTTGATACAAAGTAGAAGATGTAGATACCTACATAAATCAATGACGAAGCTTGCAGCGTATAGTATGTTTTTAGGGTTCCGAAGTCCACAAGGAACCCTTATAGTTTCGCCATGTCCGTCCGTCCGTCCGTCCGTCTGTCCGCACTATTGCTCGAAGATGCTTAGTTCCAGAAAGCTGTATTTTGGCATGAATATACATATTAGTTACGCTGACAAAGTGGTATAATAAAATTTTGATTTTTTTTTATAGGGTACCTCCCCTACTGGTAAAGTGGGGATGTAATTTTTTTTCTTGCGTACCCCATGGTGTGGCATATCGTAAAATAGGTCTTGAAAAAATATTGTAGGTTTGTTTAAAACATTTTTCGATTAAGTGATGCGTTTGTGAAATATTACGTGTCCCCCCCCCCTGCCAGCTAAATGGTGGTATTTGGATGGCTGAAAAAAAAATCACGGTTGTGGCATATATAACGTAGTTGAAAGGAAAACTATCACAGCTAAGTAGGCTGTAGGTACAAACTTACGAGTCATAGTCGACCAACTTATTAAATGATTAAAAAACCAATGATTTTTCTCGAGCGGCAGGGGCGTCGGGCGGGCACGTCATTCCACAGGCTAGCTAGATGCTAATAAGTCTTAAGGCGAGTAGTGAGGCAAAAATGCAAATTCGAGGTGTTTTTGTAACCATTTTTCTATAATTGTAACAAGTTGTCATCTGCAAAGTTTACGAATATGGAACACAAATATAGTCAATTAGTGTTTCTGGTATTTTATATCGTCTTATATGTAATGATTTGTACTATGGATGTCATTTAAGAAATCCTTAATCCTCCTATATGTAACCATTTATTTCCGCTTAGGAAAAAATCTACGTTGCCAAATTTTTTGCGTACTTTTCAGAATTTTATCTAGGGCTTTACCTTCTAACTTATATGATAAATAGCTTTTAGACGAAAAACCTATGTGTTCCTTAGTGTATAATCACAAGTATCACAACACACATTTGCTGCGCTTGTTATGGTAGGCGTTTTGTTGAATTATGCGGCGTTTTTTATATTTTTAAATATTTTTATTTATTGATTAAAAAATATCTAAACTATCGTGATTACTAAAGAAAGAAGGATAAAAGTTCGTTTCATAAATTTGACTTTTATATTGGATTTGAAGTAGTGTTATTTTTCTATAACTTCATTGCATTAAACAGAAAGTTGTGGTTGAGAACAAGGCGACGTTGCGAGTTTCGGCACTCGTGTTGTTTACCTCGCGGTCGCGCGCGCTGTTGCCAGCTAGGTAGGTATCCCGAACTCGATCAGAGGACGCACAGCATGGTCGGCCTGCCGGCCGGCACTCGGAAATGAGTGAATAGCGAGTGAGTAACTAGCGAGAGAGTAAGTCGAGTGGAGTGATTTGTCTCGAGGATTTGCATTTTATTGTTGTTATAGATACTTATTTGTTAAGTTTGTTTTGTTACTCCATAATAGTGTTCTTGTTATAATATTGTTATTGTTACCTAGTGTTAAAATGGGTAATAAAAAGGGGAGAAGATCACACTGCTCTATAAAGTTGATACGAAAGCGACAAGGGCGAACCGCTTATTACCTCAAGAAAGTCGCTGAAAAGTAGGGTCGCTTCGCCTGTTTGCGTCCACTTACTGGAGTTGGCAAGTTTGAAGGTGAAAATAAAAATGTTCTAATTGAAATTTTGATTATAAAACGGATGTAATGTATTGATTATATAGTCCTTTTCAATATAACTTATAGTTTTGGTCGAAACATCTGGTAGTTTTCAAAAAAACGACACAAATAGGCAAATTAGGCGATTTACCCAGTTTGCGTCCACTTAATCCAGATTGCGTCCACCTATGGACCAATTCGCGTCCACCAACTTAGAAAAGGAATCTGAATTGATGTTTTTATAGTAACTAGCTTTTTCTCAAACATGCTCGGTAATGTTCGTGTTACTTTCAAAAAAAGAAGACGCCAGCAAAAACATTAATGTCGTGTGTGTTTTTTTTTAATTCGCTTGCTATTTGAGACACCTCTGTAGAGAAACTGACAAATCCATGGAGGTTATGAGTACAACTTCCATGGCCAAATCATCCACGGTCATGGAAGTAGTAAATACTGATGTGGGGTAAGTGCGCCTAAATTTATTTCGCCCCTATGCCTTGTAAACAGCCAACTACTAGTTGAGTAATATTTATAGGTTTCGATATATTTATGTTAGGCGCACTTACCCCGAAACTGACAAATCCATGGAGGTAATAAGTACAACTTCCATGGCCAAATCATCCACGATCATGGAAGTAGTAAATACTGATGTGGGGTGAGTGCGCCTAAATTTAATTCGGCCCTATGCCTTGTAAACCGTGGTGGCCTAGTGGTTCGACCTACCGCCTCCCATGCAGAGGGTCGGGGGTTCGATTCCGGCTCGCACCTCTAAGTTTACTTATGTGCGAAATTCACTTTGAATTTACCACTGAGCTTTTCGGTGAAGGAAAACATCGTGAGGAAACCTGCACGCATCTGCGAAGTAATTCAAAGATGTGTGTGAAGTCCCCAATCCGCACTGGGCCCGCGTGGGGACTATAGCCCAAACCCTCTCGTGATGTGAGGAGGCCTGTGCCCAGCAGTGGGACGCAAATAGGCTGTAGTAGTAGTAGTAGTATGCCTTGTAAACAGCCAACTACTAGTTGAGTAATATTTATAGGTTTCGATATATTTATGTTAGGCGCACTTACCCCATCCTGGCGCACTTGCCCCGACTGACCTTCCGTATTTTCTCGCTGTTTGAGAAAAGCATTATATATACCTCGGCCGCAATTGCGATTGCCGGACTCGTACTAATAGAATCGTCCGGCAATGCGCTACTTGGCGGCCTCTGCAATATTGTACTATTCCCCGCAACTTCGTATGCGCAGAAATATTAAAATGAAAAACCCCGTTTTTTCCCGTTTCCGTGGGAATTTCGGGAAATCCTTTCTTAGCGGATGCCTACGTCATAACATCTACCTGCATGCCAAATTTCAGCCAGATCCGTCCAGTGGTTTGGGCTGTGCGTTGATAGATCACTATGTCAGTCAGTCAGTCACCTTTGAGTTTTATATATTTAGATGTACAGAATATATATTTAGATTGTACAGAATGATCGGATTTTAACAATGAATTTATTCAAGAATATTTTACATAAAAAAATCATGATTATAATTAATAAAACCATGAACATTTTTTTTCCAGACAGGCCAGTTTTCCTGCTGTTTGAACTTTATTATGAATGTAGTCATTTATCGGGGTTTTACCCTACATACGCATAATGCCTAATTGCATTGCATATTCTTAAACTACGACTTTGATACGAAAAAACATTAAAAATATCTAAATATCACTAGTACCATGTTCAGCATGTAAATTAATTAAAAAAGTATTCAATTCATAAAAAAAATATACAAAAAGTTATTATAAGCGGTGATTTGAACCCGCGCCCCTCTTGCGCTCTCATGTACGTCATGATGAATTTGGACCGCTGGGCCACGGTAGACTTAAGACAGCGGGCGAAATTAACCATTGCTATCGTTGTAATTTACGTTAGCGTATTTGGCGCGGTTATTATTGAGAGGATCGGGCTCAAAACGCTCAAGGTCATCGACGGCTACAGGCGCCTTAAGGCGCCTGTAGCCGTCGATGACCTTGGGCGTTCGAGCTAGATCCTCTCAATAATAACCGCGCCAAATACGCTAACGTAAATTACAACGATACCAATGGTTAATTTCGCCCGCTGTCTTAAGTCTACCGTGGCCCAGCGGTCCAAATTCATCATGACGTACATGAGAGCGCCCTCTTGCGCGGGTTCAAATCACCGCTTAAAATATCTTTTTGTATATTTTTTTTATGAATTGAATACTTTTTTAATTAATTTACATGCTGAACATGGTACTAGTGATATTTAGATATTTTTAATGTTTTTTCGTATCAAAGTCGTAGTTTAAGAATATGCAATGCAATTAGGCATTATGCGTATGTAGGGTAAAACCCCGATTAATGACTACATACATTATAAAGTTCAAACAGCAGGAAAACTGGCCTGTCTGGAAAAAAAATCTTCATGGTTTTATTAATTATAATCATGATTTTTTAATGTCAAATATTCTTGAATAAAGTCATTGTTAAAATCCGATCATTCTGTACAATCTAAACATATATTCTGTACATCTAAATATACATGGTGGGTCAGAAAATATGGCAAATACCTAATTAACCCATAGTATCGGCTATCGATTCTAAGTATATTGTATAGGTAAACATATTTTGTATAGGATTCAGGCGTCGCTCACACAACCAATCCCATATACATTTTTTTTTTACCAACTCGAAAAAAAATTAAAGACCTATACAATATACTTAGAATCGATAGCCGATATGGTGGGTTAATTATTTGCCATATTTTCTGACCCACCGTGTATAAAACTCAAAGGTGACTGACTGACATAGTGATCTATCAACGCACAGCCCAAACCACTGGACGGATCGGGCTGAAATTTGGCATGCAGGTTCCTTAGGGAACGTATGGGAGCGCTAAGAGAGAATTTCCCGAAATTCCCACGGGAACGGGAAAAACGGGATCTTTCATTTTAATATTTCTGCGCATACGAAGTTGCGGGGAAAAGCTAGTTATCTATAAAAACATCAATTCAGATTCCTTTTCTAAGTTGGTGGACGTGAATTGGGCCATCGTCCACCTGGACGCAATCTGGATTAAGTGGACGCAAACTTGGTAAATCGCCTAATATGCCTATTTGTGTCGTTTTTTTGAAAACCACCAGACGTTTCGACCAAAACCGTAAGTTACGAGTATATTGAAAAGGACTATATAATCAATACATTACGTTCCTTTTATAATCAAAATTTCAATTAGAACATTTTTATTTTCACCTTCAAACTTGCCAACTCCACTAAGTGGACGCAAACAGGCGAAGCGACCCTACTTTTCTGGTTGAGTTCGGGATACCTACCAAGCTGGCAACAGCGCGCGCGACCGCGAGGTAAACAACACGAGTGCCGAAACTCGCAACGTCGCCTTGTTCACATCCACAACTTTCTGTATAATGCAATGAAGTTATAGAAAAATAACACGACTTCAAATCCAATATAAAAGTCAAATTTTTGAAACGAACTTTTCTACTTCTAGCTTTAGTAATCATGATAGTTTAGATATTTTTAAATTAATAAATAAAAATATTTAAAAATATTAAAAACGCCGCATAATTCAACAAAGCGCCTACGTTAATAAGCGCAGCAAATGTGTGTTGTGATACTTGTGATTATACACTAAGTAAGACATAGGTTTTTCGTCTAAAAGCTATTTATCATAAAAGTTAAGAAGGTCAAGCCCTAGATAAAATTCTGAAAAGTACTTGCAAAAAATTTGGCAACGCAGATTTTTTCCTAAGCGGAAAGAAATGGTTACATATAGGAGGATTAAGGATTTCTTAAATGACATCCATAGTACAAATCATTACATATAAGACGATATAAAATACCAGAAACACTAATTGACTATATTTGTGTTCCATATTCGTAAACTTTGCAGATGACTACTTGTTACAATTATAGAAAAATGGTTACAAAAACACCTCGATTTTGCATTTTTGCCTCACTACTCACCTTAAAAAGGTACTGTGGGCATCGTCAACTTCGGAACCCTATACTTTGCGCGTGGCCCGACACGCACTTGGCCGGTTTTTTAATGATAATTCATCAAATAGCGTCACTTGCTACGTCACGTAGCGTTGCTTTGCTACGTCATTTCTATTGAAAATGAAAATGAAAATGAAAATGAAAATATTTATTCAGCAAATAGGCCACATCTGGGCACTTTTACACGTCACTTTTAAATGAATTTAACAGAAATGAATTTACCAGCGCTTCCTAGACCCATTGCTTGAGAAGAAGCGCAGCAACAAACTCAGCAGAAGGCCTTTTTTCCAAATTTAAACATATAGATTTACATTAAATTTACATTAATATGTATAAAAATACATATATAGGTACATACTGAAATCACATTTAAGGGATGTATAGTCCCTAACTTAAACTTAAATCTAAGATCTTAGAGATGGTCTTATATTAGGTACAAATTAATGAAAATATTAATTAAAGTACTTATCTAAATATGTATACTAAAAATTATAATAAAAATCGCAAATGTTTAGAGATTGTATACGTCTCTAGGTATCCTAAAGTTGTACACAGTCTCTAAAATTATATCATACAACACAAGTTTAGGAGATGTATACGGTCTCCTTAGTCAATTTTGGAGATGTAAGGTGTCTCCAAAGGTCAAAATAACAATATTAGTATTAATCTAAATTAATATAAAATTAAAGGTGTAGATGGTCTCCACCGTCAAATTTGATACAGTTTTGGAGATGTAGGGTGTCTCCAAAGGTCATAAGCAGTTAGATTGAAATATAAACATATATTTCAAGTCAGAAAAAAAAAAAAAAAAAACTAAGTACTACCTGATACAAATAAATGGAATTAAAAAGAGAAATTTCAAGATAACGATAAAAATAGATACATAACAGCAGATCTATATAATAATAATAACTAAACAATAAAACAGCAACCGGTGGCGCCAGCGATAGCCGAGCATACATGACCGCCCGGAGCCAGCCAGTCATACATTCTTAACAACAGGCCACGCCTCATCATCATTGACGTAATCATCAACTTTATAATAACCTTTCTTTAAAAGCGCATTTTTTATGTACTTTTTGAACGCCTTTAAAGGTAATTTCCAAGCTTCCATTGGTATTTTATTGTAGAAACGTACGCAATTCCCTAAGAAAGATTTACTAACTTTTTTCAGGCGGAATTTAGGAACTAGAAGCTTATGTCTATTACGTGTGTTGAACTGGTGGACATCTGACACCTTCTTAAAAGAATCTATATTTTTATGTGCATACATGATGACGTCATGTATATACTGCGAAGCTACAGTGAGGATGTCAATCTTTTTGAAGCGTTCACGCAGTGATTCACGGGAACCAAGGTTGTAGATGGACCTAACTGCTCTCTTTTGTAGAACGAAAACGGTTTCAATATCAGCTGCTTTTCCCCAGATCAATATCCCGTAAGACATGATACTATGGAAATAGCTGAAATAAACAAGACGCGCAGTTTCCACGTTGGTAAATTGTCGGATTCTTCTTACAGCATAGGCGGCAGAGCTCAGTTTATCCGACAGAGTATTAATATGTGGACCCCATTGCAAACTACGGTCCAAAGTTAGTCCCAAGAAGACTGTATCGTTTGCAAGATTTAATTTCTCTCCGCCTATTTCAATAACAGAGTCTATTTGCCTCACATTAGGCAAAGAAAACTTGACGCATTTTGTTTTATTAGCGTTTAGCAAGAGATTGTTCGCCGTGAACCAGTTTAGCACTTCCTTTAAAGTGTCATTGACCTGAGAGTAGTCTTCCTGTTGCCTATTGACCTTAAAAAGCAGTGAAGTATCATCGGCAAATAGGACTATATTACATTTTTTCTCTACGAGACACGGTAGGTCATTTATGTATACTAGAAAGAAAAAGGGACCAAGAATCGAGCCCTGTGGCACTCCGAGCTTCATAATTGCCCCGCAAGACTGTGCTCGATTTATTACCACTTTTTGAGTTCTCTGGCCAAGGTAAGACTCTACAAGGTTTAGTGCTTTGACTGACAGGCCGTAGTGTTTCAGCTTGCCCAAGAGTGTGTCGTGCACTACACAATCGAACGCTTTAGAGAGATCGCAGAACACTCCTATGGCATCCTGTGAATGTTCCCAAGCATCGTATATATGTGAAACGAGAACAGAGGCTGCGTCTGCTGTTGAACGGCCCTTTGTAAAACCAAATTGCTGAGAGTGCAATAAATTATTGAGATTAAAATGCAGAAGCATTTGGTTGAGCAAGATTTTTTCAAATACTTTACTAAGAACGGGTAGGATAGATATCGGCCGGAAGGATAGATATTGTTTTGAAATTGACACTACTCGCTCCGTATGTCCTGTTACCTCCATGGTAGGGAAATCCCGGAGCCGAATATTGCCAGTTTAAAATAAGGCGACTTTTTATTAACGTTGCCACACTACAACAATTTTTGCGGGGCTCTCCGTCGCTAGAACAAACTTATCAGCGTACGCGGCAAAAAATGGAACTACACGACTTTACAACGTGGCGCGCGGCAGTGGCTCCACACTTGGTAGAAGATATTTCTTGGTGACGCCGCTATAGCGACGCGATAAAAATTAAGGATCGCCGTATTCAAAACGTAATAAGCAATAATAATACAGAAGCTGAAATCGTCTTTATTAAAAGTGGAAAAGGTTTTTATTTAAATAGACTAAATTGGTGCATTCTTTGATTTTCATAGAGGTAAGGGAGTATGAATAAGTGTATACATTGGTACATGTCTATTTTCTGTCTGGCCTCAGCACCAGTCGGACAGTAGAGCGTGCATAATGCATAGCGTGATTTATGTCATATATTAACTAAAAGTTTTGTATAAGTTGATCTACAACTAATTAAAGTTAAATGTCAATATAATTGATCGTCTTTTAAGACTTTTGTGATCAAGAAATTAGATAAAGGTGTAATCCGGGACGTTATTCCACGACAATGCCACGGAAAGGTAAGTCCCCGCCGCTCTGCTGCCCAAGGATTAAACGACACGCAACCAAATGTTGGAGTAACGGGAAGCATACATTTTAAAATTCACGAGCATATTTGGCATTATAAACTGACAGTTTAAAGGATTATTTAGGCTCGCACAATGAACATTTGTAATTGTGATTTGTGGCCATTTTCTCTATGTTTGTGACTAAGGTGGTAGCCATGTTTTTTTTCTTTTCGACAAAGAGTGAGATGATGACGTGTACTTACCTACACTACACCTACTTAGTATTAGTACCTATAAAATTAATGCTTTTCTAACAGTGTACTTACCTATAGGTGCTTTAATACCCGTATGTGTTCTATTGGACAAGATCGAGTTTTATCTCGGATGAAATTAGCTCTCCTATATTTTTTTCCAAATAGTTATTCTATGGGCTATGATGGGTACTATAGCTAGATCGACTTTTCGGTTCCGTAAATCATATTTTACAAATTTCATCGAAATCCTTTCACCCCTTTTCGAGGACCCGACGTACTTATATAGGTATAAGTACGTAAGATCTATAATATTGCTCGTTATTGTATAGTAAGTAAATTAATAATACCTACCTATTAGGTAGAGATCTTCTACTATCTAAAGTCCCGCGCCTTCACGTTTCAAAACGCCTAAATTTTTTTTTCATTATTTAAAAAGCGCCACCAACACTTTCAACGCATAGTTGACGGCTGTCTGAGCACGCACACATGTGTTGAGAGTGGTGTTGGTGGTGCTTTTTAAATACATTGAAGCGTTTTGAAATGCGAAGGCGCGGGGCTTTAGATAGTAGATCTCTTCGACTCGAGATTACAAACTGTCTACAGTACTCATAACACAAAGTTTACCTGGATCCATCCATCCAACTATTCCAACTAAGCTCATTTGGTAGGTATTTATGATCAAATTGTAATAATGCCACCCTAATTTTAATTATGCTCGTATACTTTTCCTGTCAGCAGCATCGAAGAAGGCAAGATCCCGCTCCGCTCGCTCGACGCGGCTAGCCCGCCGGGCCGAACGGCAGGCGGAGGCGTCGCTCGCTCACTCTGGAGGTAGGTCCAACTCCTTAGCTTTCAAATCAAATCCATAAAAATCCATACTTAATTCCATACTATTTTTTCCTTGGGGAAGCCTAAGCTATGTCCAGCAGTGGACGTCTTCGGCTGAAATGATGATGATATACTAAATTCCGCGGGAACTCCACGCGGGTTTAGTCGCGGGCAGAAGCTAACATATAAATGAATAAAATCAGGAAACAAAATATTTCATTACCTACTTAACTTTAAATATACCAAGGTACATGTTTGTATATCACAATAAATTAGACACTTCTCTTAAATTACATTAAGTTTCTAATATTAGGTAATATTAGAAACTTGCCATAAAAACACGAGATAGGTGACACCAATGTTGGCTTATCCTATGATGATAATTTCATTTAACAGATATCTAAGGCTAACCTCCCGCCAAATAGCAGTCCTTGCACTGTTGTGTTCCGGTAAGGGGTTAAGGCAGCCGGTGAAATTTCTGGCACAGAGGCATTCGATCTTAGGCCTCAGGGTAAGGCTACCCTTACCCTGAGGCCTAAGATGGAATGCAACGCATTCGAGATCTTATAGTTTCTTTATGGGGGATCAAAGGATTTCGGTGTCCATGAGCCGCAGTGACCACTTACCATCAGGTGGGCTGTGCGCTCGTTTGCCTATACCATCGACATAAAAAAACAGAATTATTTTTTCATCTCTGTATAAGTAGGTATATACCTAGAGATGAAAAAATAATTAGGTACTTGTAAATAACTAAGTAGTTATTTACAAGTCTGTTTGAAAACCGAAGATTCGAAGTCACTGTGAAACTACTTGTTTCAGACCCTGAAGTTGCTGCAAAGAGTGAAAACATCGTTCGTCCAGAAATTGAGGAAATCGTTATAGAAGATTTTAGTTGTGAAGAGTTCGGTGGACATGCCATAAGCGACATTATGAAAGTTGGAAACGATGAAATAGATAAATCAGGACACGTCAGCAGCTCTGAGCAGAAACACGATAATGAAAGAAATGTCTCAGAGACTTCTGTGACTCGCATGGATTTTCTGAATAATATCATTCATTCCAGCTATGAAGGTAATGAAAATATTGAAGGAGAGAATGCTCCACACACTGTTACAGTTGGGGATATATTTAAAATCCATGATAGTGAGGACATTGAAGATATTCCTTCAGCAGATAATGGAATAAATAATGAAGTTGAAAATAAAACAAATGTGAATGGTGTTTCCGCGAAGACCGGCGAGGAAGATGACGAAGACGACCATGTTTCCCCCAATTTACCAATTTCTGAAGTTGATTTCAATTCGGATTCCGACTGTAGCTACTACAGTGATTGTGATATTGAGGATGAAAGTAAGATTTTCTTTAAAGTTTCAGTACCGTATACTTAATCGTAGATGCTTAAATTTAATGTGGGTATATATTCTGGGGCCTCAAAACGTCACGGCGTTGAAAGTGGACTTTAAGTTGCTTGATTTAAAGTTCAAATTGAGCTCCGTGACTCAGTGAATTGACTGTCCCCATTGAGTCCCTTTGCTTCCCGAATGAGCTTAGCCGAGATTAGTCTACCACAGTAGTGAGGTATATTGCAATTATTATTAAAACGATTTTTATAGCTAGTTTCTACTGCAATAGTTAATTCAGTATCCTTAAAATAGATTCATGTGCTACACAGGTTTATGCCTGGAAAGCGGGCGCGGAGTGTGCGTGGTGTCGGCGGCGGCGGGGGCGGGCGACGCGGCGGGGCAGCAGTTCCGGTTGGAGGAGCCGGCGCTGGCAGCGCTTCTGGCGCGGCCCGGCGT
>CAXARK010000627.1:0-13190 GCA_963971205.1 Aethes cnicana
TAATCGCTATTAATAATCAAAAGGCCATAATTTTACCTTTAAGACATACAAAAAGTGACGAACTATTAACTTTGATCTTGAATCGATCGTAAGTATTTGGTACGGAAGAAGCTTTTTGTTATCATTGCATGGAAAAACGTAATTTAAAAATTTCATACAATCCGTACTTCGAAGTATTAACTTAAGGGAAAGTGGTTAAATACCGGTATAGCGATTCACACCGAAATTTTCTACCATTTCAATTCCTAAAATAAAATCCTTAATTTCGGTGCGTAAATCTCAATTGGTAACGTTGTCAATGAAGCGCATGCCGATTGTTTGATTTTTTCCACAATCCGAATGCGCTTTTATCAGAATAATGATAAAATAATTACGAATGTCAGTTATAGTTACCAAAAATATAAACAAGATACCATTGTACCGTTTATAAAAAAAACCCCAATCGAAATTAATAACTATACAGTTCTCAACTGAGTAATAACCGTCATTTAAAGGTTGTAGTTATTTTCGGCACCTTTATCGGGGCCTAGAGTTGGTGGTCAACTTTGTCGCTCCATTCAAACGGACCGAAAGCGCCAGGGAAAGATTAAATACCGGTTTAGCGATTATATCTAAAATCGTGTGTATATCGGCCCCTGAATATCATAATTATAGCGCTTAATACATATAGATTATTTCGAAGCACGCGGCGAAACAATCCGAACCCACTCTACAATACAATGATGACTTATGATACTGGCAGATTAACACGTTTAAAATTCCGCTTAGTTTCCTATCAACAAGTCCAGGGCTTGTAACCGGTTTTTGCCCCCATACAAATAAACCGGTTTTCTTATCGTTTTTTTGTTTACTATTTCATGTTTAAAAGGCGAAAAAACAATACGAAGTAATAACCTAATAAATACACTATGGAGTTCCACATAAAGAGTATAAAATAATTCTAAATATGTGTCTATTTCGGGTTTTTTTTTAAATTCACCGGTTACAAACCCTGTTAACAACAACAAAAACATTCTTTATTGAACACCATATACACAAAATACAGAAAGAACAGGTGGACTTATCGCCCTATATCCTTAGACTTATACCGAAAAATAGCGGTAGAGTTATTCTTATACTGTTAAATTTACATAGGTACCTATTTTTCCATACCCAAATAACTACCGTTTTTTTTCGGTATGACGCAAGACCGTAATTTTAAACTTAATAAGAGGGTTTACCCCGAAAGTTGGCAACGTATTTATACCTTCGTTAGAATTTCTCTTATACGACCAAAATAAGCAATAATATTTTATAGTACAAACATCCGAGTACAAATTGAGTAGCATAAGTACAAACGAAGAGTGGCTATATCGCAGCTGTAAGAACATTTTTCCCATTATTAATTTCTAATCAATCGTCTGAAAGTGAAAACATTTGTAAAGTTGATGATAAAGTATTGTATCCTACCCAAGACTGATTAAAAGTAGTTTTCATATTTTTTTCTAAGTATTTCCTGTGGGTAATATTTCTCGCAAGGATGAGTGTACGCCACTCCCCACCGCCTCGCCTACCTCACGTAGTGATTGACGCGCTAGTGTAAGATATAATAATTAGATAGTTAAGTTTTTCTGGGGTTTTAGAACCTCAATTAATTTGAGAATTTCAAAATGTGAATGTGTGCCTTTCATTATTACAAACCTGTACATTATTAATCAAGGAATCTCTAAGATTTATAAGTTTTTGTTCTTCCATTTATACTTAAGTTGTTTGGTTTATATATTCCTATGACTTTTTGTATTACTTGTTCGCAAGTATCCTGCTTAATGATAATACTGTTGATTGGTGGTTAAGTTAAGTATAAGTATGTCGGTTATCCCGTGTCGTGAAACCGTGGTGCCGTGTATCGTATCGCTAGTCTGTGATGCTCACTACTGTAAGATTTATTAATTTTCAATAAATAATTTAAAAAAAATGTATTTAATTTATCAACCAATGGTCCTAGTCCTCTGATTAGACTCGAGTTATTCGGCTTTACATTTACAAAAGTAACAGCATCAATACTAAAATAAATAAATAAATAAAAATGATTTATTCTTTAGGCAACTTTCTCATCTGATGTTCGATGCCTCTTTTTAAGTATTGGAGATACTTGTGCTAAGAGGCACCGCTCTTCACAATGTAGGTGTACACTATTTATGCATTTTATAGCTAATATGTGTATTACATTTTAATCTTATTTAAAATTGAATATGCAAAGAAATAATAATAACAATAATAAAATAGTAAGTAGTAGGACATGCATTTTTTTTTATCTATTAAGTTCAAGACAATATTTGCTGTGTGTTATGTGTTAGGATATATGGGTCATAATAAAATACTCAATGAACTGAATTAACGATAGTATTTAATCGTTCATATTATTAGGAGAGTCGTGCGTCATTACTGCTTCGATACAAGCGAGAGAGTACCTCGGCAATAGGAAATTCTATGTGGCTGATTGTATAAAAACGTAGGGTCTCTTAAGTGGCAAGCAAATAGTTTCATGTGTGGAAGAGAAACCTCAGCAGAGCATTAATCAAAGGGAGACAGATTTATTTTTGTATATTCCAACACGCCCCCTCAAAAATAAATCCTCTTTTCACCAAACCACATAATCAAAATACAGCCACTATTCACCTACTTAACTTCAAACTAATTTACAATATCAAAAATGCACGCTCTCCTTTGGCTGGGGAACAATCACCGTGGTCCAACATTCGTTGCGCAGGATTAGGAAAAACCCAGAAAAACCTAATCAGACCAGTCGCATCATCTTATGTAATATTATTAAAAATAATTTATTACATTAATTTACAACACATTATTCAGAGTCATTTAAAAACATAAAACATAGTCAAATGAATTAACTAAATCTTTCAAAAAAAAATGTTTTCAAAGTATTTTTATGAAATGCATGAACTGTATAGTATTCAAACTATTTTTAACTATTACCTTTCCATTACATAGGTAATTCATAACTTTGTACCTACTCTTTACTAGGATGGGTACTTATTCATATTTCATCATACTCTATTTTATTTGATTATCTGAATCAACAAAATTTCCGAACCTCACAATGACTTTAATATGAACATGAATAATGACTTTAATTTATTGTACTCTTAAGGCGATCACAATGCATGGCATTAGCCTGTAACTGTGAATCTACATACATATTTAATTTATAATTTATTTGTGACATTACTTTATGAAATACATTTCTGATTCTGATTCACCTATAGTTAACGTATTAGCATCCCTTTATCACTGCACTTAATCACTGCACTGTTTGTAAGAAAAATTTCGAGTCTATTTTAACCGTCACTGATTACGCACTTCAAAATTTCAAATCGTCTCTCACCAGGGATAATGTTCAATGGCATGGCTATAGTTCACGAATCGTTTTCTAAGTTGTGTCAGCCACAAGATATTTATTTCGGTGGGACAAGGAAATCTTTTCATTTGCAGTTTGATTTATCCAATTAGAGAATAGATCTTATTGCATATGTAAACCATGAATTTGGGCAGCTCCTTTTGTGTGGAGTTAAGTGAAAACTCTCGTTCTCGTTATTTCCAAACTCCGTAGATCTCGCTGTGCATTTGTATATAGAAGATTAGCAACTACAAATATGGGTATAAAATGTATTCTCTTGCATTTGTTGCTAATGATATTGTTGCATATCCGACTGTTATCAGTATCACAGTCGATCTGGTGGTAATTGCCAAGACATCATTGCGAGCAGTGCCCACAGCCCGCGCACGCATATATCATCCCAAAGAACCGGAAGCTCTTAACTTTATACTTGGCTGTAGGTTACTGTGAAAAACGTTCAGTTAGTCTTATCAGAACATCAGTCATCTCATCTGTTTACCTGAGAAAACAAAACTCATTTTAGTTACACTTTTAATGTCATTTCTTTCCAACTTTAATTCATTTGGTGAATTAATTACAATGCCTAGATTAGCTGGTATACGACTATCGGAAGTTTGAAAATAAACATTATTTCAATATAACTAGGCTTTTGAACATTTTTGATATTACATTTTATATTCAATAGTGCTTATTAATAAATAACATCAACAATTATTTACATCTTAACAAATTGAGTTAACAAAACATTCTCAAGGTCAGGACTAGGACGTATGGCAGTAAATCAACTCGAGATCATAAGGCCCTTTTTCAAATCACCAGCCAAAGTGCTTGATTGTTTTTGTGACTGCGCTATTCAGCACTACTTAACACGTTGACACAAAAAGCTTAAGTCCGCTCGAGTCAAGTGCATACCTTATTACTCATTTGAACAACAGATGTTGTTTTCTGTAAGAGACTTAGAAAGTTGATTATTATTTGAATTTAACAATTCAATCTATTTTCAAAGACATTGATACTGGAAAATCTCTTAATCTCTTTTATATTTTATATATCGTCATGACATAGACAGATATCGATTTCTTATTATAAGGCGTAATAATACATTTAAACAAAGAATAAAATCAATAGGTATTCATTTATACCTACATTGCAATCATTTCCAGTTCTAAAAATAAGTAAATGAAAATTTCTCAGTCTTAAGAAATTCATTTTAAAATTCTTTATTTCAATGTGTATGCGTATAAACAAAGTACTGGAATTGACTACTTTTTTGATTAAGTTAGTTACAGTAAATTAATGTGTGATGATTTTGATGGCATTGTTTGACAAACAAGCACACAGGCCACCTGATGGGGAGTGGTGACCCATGGACAGACACAAGAAATCATAAGATTTCGAATGTGTTGCCAATTCCTGGCTAAGATTGAATGCCTGTAATTTCACCAGCTCTCTTACCCCTTACCGGAACACACAACAGTGCGAGCACTGCTATATGGCGGCAAGTTAGCGGGCAAAACGGTGGTAGCCATCCGGACGGACCCTGCATCCGTCATATTTTTGGTTCACGCAAAATACAACAATTCAATGGAACCTCATCAACACTCATCTCTCATGGTCGTTGCCTGAAGAATATTTCCAATCTGAGAAAATATAATATATATTTCGAATGAAAAATCTAACGTACATATAATATCATATACAATTTTACTCTGTCATGAAATTTCATGCTATAAACTACTACAAATACCACTTTAACGTGTACACACACCAAACATAATTATTGAAATTGTTCATGGTATTTATTCTTGTTTAATTAAAAGATCATCAATTATTCCATAACTGTCTTCACTAATGAGATCATCGACATGTAAAACACCTAAATATATAATTTCACTTTCATTTTACAAAATCACTTATTAATAATTAGAAACTTTAATAAAATGAACGCAATGATTGATCCTTTCGAAATGATTATCTTATACGTTCATAGTCAACAACTTTATCATAATTCACATGGGATCCATATAGGCTTTATTTTTTATATTGGTCCTATTTCACTCCCATTTAAAAATTTCATTGTTCTTGTTTATCAATCACGTTCAACAAAATTTAATTAGTTCCATAAGCGATTCATTAAACAACTTCTTTCATGTAAATATACAATTTGTATACCATACTACAAACATCTAATCATATCAATCTATGAAGAACAAAAAAATCTAATTGCGTTTTACATTTTTATTCCACTTATCATGTCTGTATTTTTTACCTTTAAATCTCGTCCTTTTATTTTGCAATAAAGTACTTACTAAATCAAACATAATTTTGGTAACAGACATATTGTTTTAATCATTATGATTGACACATTTGTGGAACCTTGTAAGCGAGTTATAAATCCTGTCACTCATGTTCATATCATGGTACCTACATATTTATTTCACGGCACCTTTAAACAACAAAATCGTTACTAGCTGTGGCGGACTAAACCTGTCGGGGGCCCGGGGCGGAAAATCGAAATGGGGCCCCCCTCCTTGCTAGATGTGTTGATGGTGTCCCCACTCCATTTGCCTCCCGTGCACTGACTACCTAACACATTTAGTTGAAATTTGTTCGCTTACCATCAGGTGGCCTATGTGATCGTTTGCATTTATACATCCATACTTAATATTATAAATGCGAAGCGAAAGTAACTTTGATTCTCTGTTGCGTCTTCACGCTCAAATCGCTACACCAATTTAGATGAAACTTGGTATGGATTGAGATAATTCTAGTCGCGATGAAGGACATAGGCAGAGCCTAATTTTCATCCCGAAAAACGTATCTAGTTTCCGCGGGAACGCGAGCGCTACAACCGAATCCTACGCGGACAAAGTCGTGGACAGAAACTAGTCTATTTTCTAATATTATAAATGCGAAAGTAACTCTGTCTGTTACCTCTTCATACGGCTGCTTTTCAGATTTTGGCGATTTTGACCCCAAATGACTAGTTTAATAGGTTGGAATAGCGTGATAAGGGAGCGGTGTGGTGTGAAAGAGGATGTAGTGACAAAAATAGAAAAAGGTATGCTATATTGGTTTGGTCATATGGAAAGGATGAATGAGAGAAGACTGACAAAAAGTATTTATATGGCTAGTGTGAATGGAGGTGCTGGAAGAGGAAGACCGAGGCGAATGTTCTTGGATTAAATTCAGGACAATCTGATTAAAGGCCAGGTCAAAAGTACTTTAAACCGACGAGCATGTATGCGGAACGGGATGAAAGTTGAAGAAGCGAGAGAAGTATGCAAGAGTCGTAGCAAATGGAAAGAAGTGGTCTCTGCCTACCCCTATGGGAAAAAGGCGTGATATTATGTATGTATGACTAGTTTTTGATACTACCTTCTCAGAACGTTTTTAAAGAATACTAAATTTGCTATGATATGAGACTAAAACCGTCTCTGTGTACACAATATTTTCTGAAGATGAAGCTTTTCAGAATTCATAAATTTTCAGAACTTTGTAATATTTTAGAAGTCACTCGAACAGCTGTAGCAGGATGTGTTTCCAATTACCTCCGTCGAAGTGTGCTAGTGTTGAGCACGAGCGTGTGGGGTCATGAATTGGTAGCATTTTTATATCCTACTAGCTTTTGAAGGCGATTTCGTATGCGCATAATCATCAACATTCAAACTCCCGTTTTTCCCGTTCCCGTAGGCATTTTGGACGATCCTCTCTTAATACACATCTACACCTCTTAAGAAATCTACATGCCAAATTTCAGCTTCCTACGAGCAGCAGTTTCAGCTGTGCGTCACACACACTAAAAAAACTTTGGGGTAACTATCGAACTACTGCCACGTTTCACCTATAGTTAGCAGACAACGCTCAGCCAAAACTGATGGTCGTAGGAAGATGAAATTTGGCATGTAGGTTTCTTAGGTGTAAAGGCGCACTAAGAGAGGATTTTCTAAAATTTTTACGGGAACGGGAAAAATGGGAGATTAAATTTTGATGTTTCTGTGCATACGAAATCGCCTTCAAAAGCTAGTAGGATATAAAAATGCTACAGGTGGCTCCAATTCGTAACTCCACACGAGTAACACTAGCACAATCCGTCGAAGATAATTGGAAAAATATCCCGATAGCGATGTTTGATGACTTCTAAAATATTGCGAAGTTCTGAAAAGCTTTATCTATGAAAATATTGGGTACACAGAGACGGTTCTAGTCTCATATTATAGCAAATTTAGTCTTCTTTAAAAACGTCTTGAAAAGGTAGTAACAAAAACTAGTTCATTAGGGTCAACATTTTCGATGGTTTTTCAAATTTTTGACTAAGTTACGTTCGGTGCTCAAGGTCACAAACTTGGATTATACATTAGGCCAACATCATAAACAAGTCTGCAAAAAATCAGAGCTACCAAATTTGACCCACAAGCTGATGTACTGTTACTGGATTAATTTAGGTATTATCATTATATTCCCACGGAGTTCATATTATGCGCTTAACACGGTACCGCGAGCGTTGGACTTATTACTAAAAGCATTATATTATGACGATTTGTTTCCTTTTGTTTCCGAAAAAATCAAGTGCTTGGACCTTAGAATTGGAAATGTTGGGATGTTTTTTTATAAAAGTTTTTTTTTTGCCTTAAGTACTATATTATTTGGTGGTTTGGGGGCCCCCGATCCTAGGGGGCCCCCAAATCACCAAATAATATAGTACTTAAGGCAAAAAAAAACTTGAAAAAATAGTTTCGACCAGGCAGCGGCATAACTGTACCACCTCACGCTCGAGGCCCCGAGGCAAATCTTTCGTTCCTTTAGGACCCCGTTAATTTTCAAAATTGCACAACTGAAATTTTTGGACTTTCCATTCTTTCCTCGTGGCCTCTTGGGCCGGGGCCCCCTCAGCTCAGGTAGTGAGGTAGGGAATTTTGCCCGTTCTGCCACGCGCCACTACCACCCTATTGTTACGCCAATGTTTTGGTTTCGACCTAGTTGACGAGAGGGCCCCCACAGTCCATTTCATATATACTTAGTTATTGGTAAAACATCCCAACATTTCCAATTCTAAGGTCCAAGCATTTGATTTTTTCGGAAACAAAAGGAAACAAATCGTCATAATATAAGGCTATTAATAATGAGTCCAACGCTTGCGGTACCGTGTTAAGCGCATAATATGGACTCCGTGGGAATATAATGATAATACCTAAATTATTCCAGTAACAGTCAGTACATCAGCATGTGGGTCAAATCCGGTAGTTCTGATTTTTTGCAGACTTGTTTATGATGTTGGCCTAATGTATAATCCAAGTTTGTGACCTTGAGTGCCGAACGTAACTTAGTCAAAAAATTTAAAAACATCGAAAATTTTGACCCTAATGAACTAGTTTTTAATACTACCTTTTCAGGACGTTTTTAAAGAAGACTTTTAAACTTCAGCCCACTACTAGCCCGCGTGGAATTCGGTTATAGCGCTCCTGCGGGAACTATGTTTTTTTCCGGGTTAAACAGTAGTATGTCCTTCTAATCCAGTAAATTTATGATGTTGGCCTAATGTATCATCAAAATCCAATAAAAATAAAACCGAGAAAATTTCTGATGCTTTTCAGATTTTGACCCTAAAGAACTAGTTTTTAGGGTTCCGAAGTCCACAAGGAACCCTTATAGTTTCGCCATGTCCGTCCGTCCGTCCGTCCGTCCGTCCGTCCGTCCGTCTGTCCGCACTATTGCTCGGAGATGCTTAGGTCTAGAGAGCTGTAATTTGGCATGAATATGCATATTAGTTACGCTGACAAAGTGGTACAATAAAATTCTGAAATATTTTTTTTTATAGGGTACCTCCCCTACTCGTAAAGTGGGGATGTAATTTTTTTTTCTTGCGTACCCCATCGTGTGGCATATCGTTGAATAGGTCTTAAAAAAATATTGTGGGTTTGTTAAAACCATTTTTTGATTAAGTGATGCGTTTGTGAAATATTAAGCTTTAAAGTGCTATTTTTTGTTAGAGTCACGTGTCCCCCCCCCCCCCCCTGCCAGCTAAATGGTGGTATTTGGATGGCTGAAAAAAATCACGGTTGTGGCATATATAACGTAGTTGAAAGGAAAATTATCAGAGCTAAGTAGGCTGTACAAACTTACGAGTAATAGTCGACCAACTTATAATGATGATTTTTCTCGAGCGACAGGGGCGTCGGGCGGGCACGTCATACCACAGGCTAGCTAGATGCTAATAAGTCTTAGAAAGGTACTGTGGGCATCCTCAACTTCGGAACCCTATAATTTGCGCGTGGCCCGTCACGCACTTGGCCGGTTTTTGATACTACCTTACCTTTTCAGCAAGTTTTTAAAGAAGACTAAATTTGCTATAATATGAGACTAGAACCGTCTCTGTGTACCCAAATATTTTAGAAGTCATCGAACATAGCTATCGGGATGTTTTTCCAATTATCTTCGACGGATTGTGCTAGTGTTGCTCGTGTGGAGTCACGAATTGGAGCCACCTGTAGAATTTTTATATCCTACGAGCTTTTGAAGGCGATTTCGTATGCACTCCCAGTTTTCCCGTTCCCGTAAGAATTTTAGAAAATCCTCTCTTAGTGCGCCTTTACACCTCCTAAGAAACCTACATGCCAAATTTCAGCTTCCTACGACCACCAGTTTTGGTTTGGCTGAGCGTTGTCGTCTGCTAACTATACGTGAAACGTGGCAGTAGTTCAATGGTTACCCCAAAGTTCTTTTGGTGTGTGTGACGCACAGCTGAAACTGCTGGTCGTAGGAAGCTGAAATTTGGCATGTAGGTTTCTTAAGAGGTTTAGAGGTGTATTAAGAGAGGATCGTCCAAAATTCCTACGGGAACGGAAGATCGGGAGTTTGAATGTTGATGATTATGCGCATACGAAATCACCTTCAAAAGCTAGTAGGATATAAAAATGCTACAGGTGACTCCGATTCATAACCCCACACGCTCGTGCTCAACACTAGCACAATTTGACGGAGGTAATTGGAAACACATCCTGATACAACTATTCGAGTGACTTCTAAAATATTACAAAGTTCTGAAAAATTATGAATTCTGAAAAGCTTTATCTCAGAAAATATTGGGTACACAGAGACGGTTCTAGTCTCATATCATAGCAAATTTAGTCTTCTTTAAAAACGTTCTGAGAAGGTACTATCAAAAACTAGTCATTTGGGGTCAAAATCGCCAAAATCTGAAAAGCAGCCGAAATTTTCTCGTTTTTTTTTTGATAAAGTTGCGTTAAGCGCTCGAGGTCACAAACTTGGATTATAGATTACTAGCTTCTGCCCGCGACTTTGTCCGCGTGGAATTCGGTTATAGCGTTCCCGCGGGAATTGAGCGTTAAACTATAACAAATTATATACGAAAACCTTCCTCTTAAAACACTCTATCTATTAAAAAAACTGCATCAAAATCCGTTGCGTAGTTTTAAAGATTTAAGCATACATAGGGATATAGGGACAGAGAACGCGACTTTGTTTTATATTATGTAGTGATACCAACAACATAACAAGCCTGCAATAAATCGGAACTACCGGATTTCGCGCTTACTACTACATACTTTAAAACGACAAGGTTTCTGGATCATTCCCCGAGACTAGAACTATCTCCATACCGGATTTCATCTAAATCGATCCAGCGGTTGAAAAGTGAAGAGGTAACAGACAGAGTTACTTTCGCATTTATAATATTAGAAAATAGACTAGTTTCTGTTCACGACTTTGTCTGCGTAGGATTCGCTTGTAGCACTCGCGTTCCCGCGGAAACTAGATACGTTTTTCGGGGTAAAAATTAGGCTATGCCTATGTCCTTCATCGGGACTAGAATTATCTCCATCCATACCAAATTTCATCTAAATTGGTGAAGCGACTTGAGCGTGACGACGCAACAGAGAGTCAAAGTTACTTTCGCTTCGCATTATAAATGTTATTTTAAAAATATTAAGTTTGTATGTATAAATGCAAACGAGCACACAGGCCACCTGATGGTAAGCGAACAAATTTCAACTAAATGTGTTAGGTAGTCAGTGCACGGGAGCCTAACATATACCATCAACACATCTACACAGGCAAGGAGGGGGGGCCCATTTCGATTTTCCGCCCCGGGCCCCCGACAGGCTTAGTCCGCCACTGGTTTATGTCATTATATAACTTAGTTGATTGCGCAGCATCTGGTCGTCGTGCAAACGCAGTGTTAACACTCACGCTGAGAACTATATCCCGTTTTCTTTTTCTTAAATGTTTTGTACATTTTTCATATATAGTGCTCTTGTGTCTCCTAAGGACTGCATGCAAGATGTAAAGTTTTCTGACTGAGAAGACATTACATAAAGCATACAGGTCTGTAGTCGGGAATTTATATGGCTTGAAGAGCATCACTTTAATTAATGACCTCTGAGCTCTCTCTAGTTCTGTACATTAAATGCTGGTTACGCAATAAACAGAGTCTAAATATCAAATTTGTTTCTTTTATAATACTGCCCTGCCCTATCAGTAGATGAGTGACAGAAAAAATTGAAATGGTTGCTGTATAAAAAAAAATCTGTTTAATATTATTGAATTAAAATATCACAGGAAAAACACCAGTTTTATGTAGATGATTTATTGTGATTTAATTTCATAGCAGTCTCCGAATTATACTTACAAGAAATAACAATATTATCAACTATCAGTCGCACACGAAGCGTGTTTTTATACAACAAGCAGCACTGCTGCGTTTCTCTTAAACACCTATTGTACCATACTTTAAATCATGGCTATAATTATATTTTGGTAGAATCTTTCGATTAATTTCCCTGAAGCAGAGGAAGATTGCGTTCCTTTTCCCCACTCAGTGGGAATTGCTTAAAACGATACAATTGTTATCATTATCATTACAATTCTATTTTAAACCTTACTCCTATAGTAATGTGATGATGTTATATGAGATTTTTCATAAATATTGTATCTAATAACTAGTTGGCCCGGTGAACTTCGTGTCTCCACAAATTCCCATACAATACTTTTTTCCCATACTTTTTTTTAGCTGTTCACATTTTCCCAGATATTCCCTGAATCCTTTCCCAAAAAGAGAATCAGCTAATTCGGTCCCGCAGTTTTCGATCTTTAGCCAGACTAACGCACGGCAATTCATTTTATATAACAGAGAATCAAACTGTATAAAGCCAACATTAACACTTTCACTTCGGCTTATTCTTCTTTTCCCAGTCTATTTTCACGAAGAAGTTCACTACATCACAATCGGCATTTTGGTAATCGTTCCATAGACTGCAGACAACTCCTAAGATTTTAGTACACTTTCAGCGCAAGGTATAGCTCGACACGACTTAGAAGGCGCGCGGCGAAGCACTTAAGCCGTTGACGCAGTCTATTATTACTTAAGAGTTGTAAAATTCAGAAATTAATGAAAACAGCGAAATATTTGACAGCTATTTGCGACGTTGCCAGCTTTGGGAGTAAACCCTTCTTAATCCACGCGCCTTCCAAGCGTGTAAACCTTGTACCAGCTAGGCGAGTTTGGTTTCATGGTTTCATGTGAACGAGGGTCACCGCAGTGTAAAATCCGCTAGGGGAGCTTGTAGCGTCGGTCCCACTACCTAAAACTCTTCACGCCAGTGGCACATTGAGCACTTCACTTGGCTCTATTTGCCAAATATTTGTGCTAGATCTCTTTCATCCTTTATCGTGAAAGTAAGGGACGCCAATAGGGTAGTTGGCAAATAACAGGCAAGTGAAGCTGGCGCATGAGATCACTTGTGCGGCTTCGCGAACATCGCGGCGATGTCCCGGTTGG
>CAXARK010000628.1:0-19621 GCA_963971205.1 Aethes cnicana
TATTAACTTGTGGAACCCTATCTTGTTGTAAAATTTGTACGTACAAGGTAAAAAAATGAACAATATCAATATTCCTACTTGTAATTTTTATTTTCTTTGTTATTCTGTAAATATCTCATTCACAAACCTGAGTGCGAGGTATGTAGAGCGGCGCCCCGTTCCGAAGCGTGGCGTCGTCGAGGCGGCGCAGGCGGCCGGCGGGGCGGTCCCAGGGCGCCGGCGCCTCGCCCTCGCCCTCCGAGCAGTCGAAGAACTCGTCCTCCGAGGAGCCGCCGCCGCCGCCGTTGCGCGCGCGCACGATGCAGCAGTTCAGCAGCTGCAGCTTCTGGTGCAGCAGGCACGTCCTGGCGTTCGGCGCTCCCTCCGCAACGCTGCTCGCAACAAAAAATCTCAATAAGACATAACGATTTCTTTCCTCACACCTCCACCCACAACACAGTTGGCAAGATACCTATCATGTGACTTATACAAAAAAAGAAACGGCCACTTTGTGAGATTTTTTTACATGTGTTCATTAAATAACAACTGTCACGTTCCACCAACTTCGTTTTAACTTTCACTTGTAAGCAATTTGAGTAGACAAATGCACGACCTCGAAAAGAAAGCACCTAAATAAATCAAAAGAACGCTCGGCGACTAACGCAAACTGTGAAACATTTTCTCTTTCGTTTACTTATGCAAATTCGCACATCGCTTCGAGACCGCAGCCGATTGATTCCTACGCTCCCCGCGAACATATCGTTCTCGCTGAAGCCATAAAGCTCACCTGAGGCCTACCAAATAATTTGGCCGCCATTTGTGTGCCATGGCCTAGATTCGTTGGCAGCAACTAAGCGCGCGGACGCTCTCGGAAGACCGTTAGCTTATTGAATTACAAATGTGAAGCTGGAGTGTTGAGGAGGCGTCGCACCTGCACGGAGGCGAGGTGGCCGCCGTGTAATCGGTCGCTGAACCGATTGTTTACCGGAGCCGGCGCGGGCGCCGCTGGCTGGTGTAGGTCAGCGCTGGAGGGGGCCGCGGTGCCGGCGCGCAGTCCGCCGCCGACGAGGGCCGCGAGTGCATCTTACGACCACCATGGCTCAGCTTCCGCCGGCATAATCACAATTCCGGTTCTTGATCGCTGATCGAAAGTGACCTCTTTTACCACTGTTGTGCTCCAACGATGTCAAATTATCGGTGACTTAACGAAATACACAAAAAGGAAATCTAACGTGACAGTGATTGTCGAAAGTGGCCATTTTCAAAGGATTATCAGCTCGTCCTGCGAGGATTTCACGCGACATGGTGAGTTCATTCGTCACCAAATAGCTATTTGAATCAGGCACAGATGCAGTGAAAGAATATTTCCCACCAGTAAATCTCGAGAATCCAACAAGATCCGAACTGTCAATCAAATACCGAATTTAATGACTGACTGTATAGGTATTCGTATGTCCTTTAACGCATTCACTGCCACCGACGCATATGTGCGTTTTGCTGACTTTCCCGCAGTGCCTTGAACGCACATATGCGTTGCAATGTTCCCTTAATGACAGATGTGGCACCTGGCGAAAGTTCGTATAACAGAAGTGGCAGTGAATGCCTTAATATGAAACTATTGGTCAATATCAGTATGTCATTATTCATTAATGTACGCAATATAACAATTACATACCTAATCAAGTTTCATATTACAGGACATACATACGGGTCCCGTCAGATTCCCTTGATATCCCGCCGGAAAATATTTATTCACTAAATCTGTACCTATAAGGTATACTTACTCGTACCGTCTGCCGGTACCACGAGAGAAAATCTCGTCGCGTACAATGACCCACTTTTCGAGAACCAGCATTCGACACGGCTCTCTCGTATATGAAGATGCACCAGGTATCTTCATTCTTCAAATATTTAAGTAGGTGCATGCATGCGGAAGTAATGCGGCTGCAGGCGCACCAATTTCAACCCTCCTCGCGTCAAACAGTCAAAAACAATGGCAATTCGAAACTTCGTGTAAAATTTCGCGTAGGTAACTTGCATGATTTAACCCGTCTAAAATTCACATTTATAACCAGCAAAATATGGCAACCACAGCCCAATTTTGCAAGTGCACGGCGTGCACTTGTTGACTAGTTGTTTGTTAACAAATAGAACCAGATGTCGCATTTCATGAATTAGAAGCAGGATGGAATTTGTAATTACATTTATATTTGCATCCACAACTATACTCTAAAACTAGGTAAATACCTACTAACTGAAATTTTTGCCAAGCGGCAGCCATGGCAGCGATACACGCGCGCGTGTTTTATTTATTATCCCGCACTTTCTACTACTACTGAATTCAAATAGTTTCACGAAAAAAGATTTGATACCAGCATCTTAGGCATATGCATTTTATGTAAAGAAATCACTCGTTCCGGGCTTTATGATCATTAATCAGCAGTCTTTTAGGTATGTGCCGTTTTAAAAATACCTAGTTATAGGTACATAGTTAAAGATCGCAGGGAAGGCATTCCGTGGCAACTCAGGCGAGATGTCGTGAGTTCAGGTAAAATCCAAAATCGCTCGTAGGTACTTTATAATCATCTCGACAGTTTTTGAAATAGGTACGATTCATCCATTACCTAGCGCCGACACATACCGTAACCCATCCTGCTACAAACTTTTTTTTGTTTTGGCTTTCAAACAACATGAAAGTTCCGGGATCGTTCAACAGGGATTTGGTCCGATATGCTGAATTTCGACGACAGCAAGTTAGGACATGCAAATGTGGAACAAAGCTGTCAGAAAATGTCTGGCGGCGCCGCCACGCAGGTCGCCGCTTCGTACCTATACTGAACTTAGATAATATTTTACTTCAGCAAATGCAGTAGGTATTAGGTATACCTATGATTATAGGGAAAAGAAATGGGCTATGAAATTTCGAAAAACTCGATAGTTGTATAGGTAGGTAAAATTACCAGACTACCTATTCTAATATTAGGTACTTACTTACTTATCATCACAATTAACTTTAAATATAAATCAAGTGAACTTTTTATGTGATATTTTGGTCTTAATTTCCTTAACTTAACTTTAACTCTAACATTTATGAACTCAATTGTTTCCCTAATTATCTCAAAAAACTAACATGAGCTTTTAAATGTTTTTTAAGTAAGTACTCCTAGAGGCGAGTACTATCGGCTCTAAAAGTACTCATTGGTACCTAATTTGTTAGCAATACTAGTTACCTTAGGTACATAATTATAACAGATGTCAGATTTTATTCTCTAAAGTAAGCTCAGTGCTCAGCAAGACCTTATTGAATGATGGAATACATTACCTATTGTTAGCAGAAAAAGTACACCACATTCCCGTATCCGTAACGATAATTTCACGTCTACATATAAAAGTTCATATTCATAATCATGTGTACATTCGTAAGCTGTACAAGCTCTTTGAAGATATTAATCAGATAATCTGTTCACCGCATGAACAGATTATCTGATGATGCCTACAATGCTTCATTGTCGCTATATTAACGTGCAGATAAGCCGAGCAGCCGGTAGATATCGATATAGTTACATACATTACATTAAAGGAAGTACCCATAGATGTGGCCGACGTACGTAGGTAGGCACCTATACCTACCTTATACGGGAATAGAGGCATCGTAGCCGGTTGCTGCACTACGTGGACTAAGCCGCTTTAAAACATATCAAAAACACATTACACGATGTTCTATTACGGTTACCGTTCCATTTTACGTAAAATTGTGTAGGCATGATGCATAACAGGTGTTAAAAACAATGTGGCGCTTTCTTATATGGGTATACCTACGAGGGCTTTTTAGGGTTCCGAAGTCCACAAGGAACCCTTATAGTTTCGCCATGTCCGACCGTCCGTCCGTCCGTCCGTCCGTCTGTCCGCACTATTGCTCGGAGATGCTTAGTTCTAGAAAGCTGTAATTTGGCATGAATATACATATTAGTTACGCTGACAAAGTGGTACAATAAAAATTTGAAATATATTTTTTTATAGGGTACCTCCCCTACTCGTAAAGTGGGGATGTAATTTTTTTTCTTGCGTACCCCATGGTGCGGCATATCGTTGATGAAAAAATATAGTGGGTTTGTTAAAACTATTTTTTGATTAAGTGATGCGTTTGTGAAATATTAAGCTTTAAAGTGCTATTTTTTGTTAGAGTCACGTGTCCCCCCCCCCCCCCTGCCAGCTAAATGGTGGTATTTGAATGGCTGAAAAAATCACGGTTATGGCATATATAACGTAGTTGAAAGGAAAACTATCACAGCTAAGTAGGCTGTACAAACTTACGAGTCATAGTCGACCAACTTAGGTATGAAATGATTAAAAAACCAATGATTTTTCTCGAGCGGCAGGGGCGTCGGGCGGGCACGTCATACCACAGGCTAGCTAGATGCTAATAAGTCTTAGAAAGGTACTGTGGGCATCGTCAACTTCGGAACCCTATACTTTGCGCGTGGCCCGACACGCACTTGGCCGGTTTTTTTTATCGTAACGTAGAAGGTATAAACGTGTATCTAATCATTATTTGATTGGTAATTTTTAATTGTAACTAGACTTGACAGTTAGATCCTTAGACCCCCTCCTGACTATTACTACCCGCAATGTAGAATGAATTTCCAACTAACCCTATAAACACTATTAGGAAAATCTGTATGTATTCATACCTACAGCCCTAACCGAAGTTGTTGGTACAATGAACTTAATATGTAAGCAAGTACTTTTACATCACCCTTGGCCATAAAGTGGGATTTTCTGCCCGCTACGCGGAGAGAAAATCTAACTTCTTGGCCAAGGCAAGACGTAAAACTTTTGACAAACCACGGGCGGTAATTCGTAAAGCCCCAGATCGCATATTTATGGCCCTCACCTACGGTTCGGGCCACAGAAACCTGCGATCTGGGACATTTACGAATTCACCACCCTAGGTCTGTAATGTACTATTACATCACCCTTGGCCGTAAAGTGGGATTTTCTGCCCGCTACGCGGAGAGAAAAACTCACTTCTTGGCCAAGGCAAGACGTAAAACTTTTGACAAACCACGGGCGGTTATGTACTATTACGTCACCCTTGGCCGCAAAGTGGGATTTTCTGCCCGCTACATGAGGAGAAAATCTTACTTACTGGCCAAGGCAAAACGTAAAACTTTTGACAAACTACGTGCGGTAATTCGTAAAGCCCCAGATCGCAGGTGTTTGTGGCCCGAACCGACATTAACGAATTTACCGCCCTGGATCTCTAATCTGTAATGTACTTTCAGGTATGGCATGATAATTTCTTTAGTGAACGCTGCAAAACCGTTATGGGATAGTTTTAGCATTACGTTTCACCTTGAAGAGTCAGAGGCGGCTTTCTCAGATTCCTTGAATGTACAATAGGTATACAACGGTACCTACTAGGTATGACCTCCTTGAGTCTGATAAAAACCTGCTTCTAATCGAGACTACGAGTAGCGCTCAGAGCTGAGCGAGCATTACGAAAGGGCTTTGTTTACCGTCGCGGGGGAGGAATGGCAGGTTGTAAACTAACCGGGTATTCGCAGAGTTTAACAAAGCAGTTTGCAACCGGAGGTATTCCCCGCGAACGTTAATTGGGGTCGGTGGCACTCCGATAGGACACCGTAATTGGTTTTTACGATCCAGACCGCTTACCAAAATTCAACACACCACCCAATGTATTATTATGGCTTTATGAATTCTCGCGAGGAATTTTTCGTGTTCTCGTGTTACAGTTTTATCTCAGGCACTTGTGCCATAACCGGGGATGACACGCTTAGCTATCGACTATTTTCTTACTCAAGAAACGAACAAAATATATAGATCCTGTGTCAGTAAAAAATACACATATGTTTATACTTAATCGCTGGCTGTTCCACTGGCGCCGATCAAATGACACCTATAACTAAATATTAACACTTTCTGCCACGAGCGCACGATTCTTAGTCGCTTCCCTCTAATAGTAAACGGGGAAAGCTGGGGGCACGAGCGTTTAGCCCTTATTGGAGATGTCCTGAAACGCGTATCTTTGGCTGAGTTAGCCGCGGGTTTCGTCAAAGATTGTCTGCATATATTTCAGATTATTTGAATATGGCCTCTAGATTCTAGATTTCATACTATAATATCGACTGAAACAATGCGAATGGAGAATTTAGTTTTAGTTAAATTGCGTAGATAAATATTTCAGAGTGTTAAATGAGTTCGATTTCGATCAGACTTTTCGGGCGCAGGTTTTACGTAGGTACGTGTCGCTGTAAAGTCGAAGCAACTTTTTGGTTAAAAGCTTCTATTTATAGTAGGTGTGTGGATGGAGTAATGGGCGGCCCGGGAGGGACGCGACGGCTCGGGAGGACGTCTCACCCCGAGACATAAACCTCGCCGGCTGCGCGGCCGCTGGCATGTGAAAATGAAAATCCCACGCAAAACATGGAGTGGAGTTATAGTAGTTTATGTAACTGCTACATAATAAGGGTCCTTAAAACACCAGTGGGTTTTATGAAAGGAGCCGTGAGGTTTTAAGGCCTAATTATGTACAGACAGTTGCATACACAACTTATCTACACTAATTTTGTAAATCCTCTAAGATGCTTCAAAATCTATCCATAATGACGGCAATTCGAATACGTCAATGTCTCACATTCGATATTCAAAAAGCATAGACTAAATAGAGCCGACATTTGAATTTGGAACAAACTTTCATTCTGTCTGACTGAAGAATATAGGCGGCCATTGCTGTTGGAAGATGTTCGAAATTTGAACGTCATTACAGGTACCATATCGATAAAAAAAAAATTACATCACCCTTGGCCGTAAAGTGGGATTTTCTGCCCGCTACGCGGAAAGAAAATCTCACTTCTTGGCCAAGGCAAGATGTAAAACTTTTGACAAACCACGGGCGGTAATTCGTAAAGCCCCAGATCACATATTTATGGCCCTCACTTTCGGTTCGGGCCACAGAAACCTGCGATCTGGGACATTTACGAATTCACCACCCTAGGTCTGTAATGTACTATTAAATGTTTACCACTACTTACAGGTACTTATCGCGGTCCGATCGAAAGTTAATACAATAATCGCTCATACAATTCCTAAATTTTATCAAGCACCTTTTCTGCTAATAGGACCGATTTAATGTGTCTTCACGTTATAAATATCATCGCGTCGAATCATCATAATACAACTATTGTTATACAAGGGCGACCATCCATTACATTATCGCCAGACGACACCTAATTTCGCCGGAAATTTTTATCGACGTCTCGAGTGGACAAAAAGCTTACGACAAGGCGGCTAAGACAATGGGCAGAGTAACTGTGCCGCTATTAGCGAGCTCGGCGACGCGGCGCATGCGTCGTGGGACTCCCGCCATTGTGCACCGCGCGCATTGTCTGCCGCGTCCGAGGCACACGCACGAGGCCATCTACAACCTTCAAAAAAGTACAAGCCTCGAGCTTCCCACAATCCATAGGTAGCTGTGGGTTAATCGGCACAGAAACAAAACAGGTTACGAGTACTCTCTACTCATTATGAATGGATAGTTAAGACGCTGACAAGAGCTAATGACCTTGATCAATCGAGGCAAGCAACTGTCTCAGCGGACAATGTCTGTTTGCATTGGAGGGAACGATACACGACCGCGGCATGTGGGCGATATACCTACGTAAAAAATCAGAAGAATTAAGATTTAAAACAAATCCCACATTGCATGAACAATATAAATTAGCTTTTTTTTTGTATGAATATGACGGAATAGTGTATCTAATTGTAGAAATCTGCGTTAAAAAATAAACTTATAGAAGCGTTTAAATAGGATTAGAAGACGTAACTTCTGCACGATTTTTTTTTTCATCGAACCGATATCATGAAATCCTTTTTACGAAAAAGCACTACTCGCTTTACAAAATCAAATAGTTTTCGTGTAAATACTGTTTAAATAAAAAGTCAATTTGAGGCTTGTCAGTGCCTTAAATGTTTTAATTTTACCACGGCCCGTCATTTACGAAATGAAGGCCGATTGTGAGAACATGCTGCACCGAACTATTAACTGGTTTCAACGACCCTTTGTCGGTTATGTTCTACCGTATCGTAAGAATTGCTCCGATACAGGCGTCAGGTAGGCAACGCATTCGAGATCTTATGGTTTCTTAATGAGGCATCATAGGATTTCGGTATCCATGGGCCGCAGTGACCCTTACCATCAGGTGGGCTGTGCGCTCGTTTGCCTATACCATTGATATAAAAACAAATACAGCCTTCAAGCGGGTGCTGATATTTTAACGATTATAAGCAGCGGATCAAAGATTAATTGTTTTCCTATTTTGATTTACATATAGGTATCCGTAAAAGACAACGAACGACATCACCTAAAAAGTAAAAAGAAAAACTCAACTAACGAGTTACAATTGCAATAAGGATATACTTATGTAATAAACCGTTATGGTAAAAATACGATAACAAGCAGCCAGATCAGAATAGGGCATCGAACCGGGACTCGGCTCAGAATACTTATAAGGCGTAAGCGATTTGCTGGTAAAAGAGCTTAAGTATTGAGGACACGACACGGCTGCGGTCTCCGTCGAATTGTGTTAAACGCCGCACTTGGCCGCAACTTGACCTGTATGTTGCGTGAGTTACGTATGGTTGTTAATGTTGACCTGATATGCGGCGAGGACCGCGGCAATGTGGTGTATTGAGCCCGCACAGGTGCGCCGCCGACATGCATCTTAGTCACGTCTGGTCTGACGCCGGGAAGATGGATTAGCGGACGTGGCAGACATTAGCGGCGCCCCGCCGTTGTCCCGTCGTTTATATTGATTGTCTTATAATGGATGCCTTTTTACAGAGATAGCTGTGTGCTGTGGACACTTCAAAAAACAATTAATCATTTCCACTGTATTGTTGAGGTTGAGAGCGGAGGAACTTTGTGTCAGCGACTTTGATAACCAAATTGATGTGAAATTAATTAACAGAAGCGTGCAGAAATTGCCGATCAATAATTGAAATTTCAATACAACACATCATTTCTCACTTTTTTATACATTTGAGAGAACAAGTACAGCTACGGCTTAACTCTTGCGTGTAGTTAATAGTTGGTAATAGGCCGAAAAAGCATAGTTATTCTCAAAGTAGGTACACATAAGGTACTTTTCAATTCGCGTATTTAAATACGGAGATGTTAATCGAAGATGGTATCGTATATGATGGTCATAGCCGACGCGTCTCGCGCCACTCGGCATCGCGGTCGCCAACGGCCCGCGTTTTTACGCCCCTGCCAATGCCGCCTCGATCCATTACCGCTGGCGTATGCTGAGCATTCCACACACCGCTTTTCATTGCACACGGCAACGCACTTGATATCCGAGCTAGTGCTCATTACAATACAATTCTCCTGACAGTGGTAATTGCAATCGGAAGTTACAAAACACGGTATCTATAGCTCTTAGCGCACCAACCCTACTACCTACTTGCCTGCGAGCACTTAGGGCTGATTATTTTAGATAAAATTTATTCCAGTTAGTCCTTACAAGAATGGAATTTATTCCGGAACATTAAAAAAATTTGGTCTAGATATTCTACAAATAAATATCTGACGATTGAAAAATCAGCCCATACTCAAATAATTTTATTGAATTTATAGTAACGTGTCACTTTTACATAGAACACGATCCGACGCATAAAATTGAGAATATACCTAAAATAGTTTAACCATTTGAATACCCGTAAGAATTCCACAAAAAAAAAACAACTCATCTTAGGGAAATTCCACCAGCATAAGTATACTATAGGGTATAATCAGACTATAATCTGATTTTTTACTGCCACGTGAAAAATCCAGAGCCAAGCCATCATACCATACCTATACATGGTGGGTCAGATCATATAGCAAATAATTAACCCACAGTATCGGCTATCGATTGTAAGCATATTGTATAGGTCTTTAATTTTTTTCGAGTTGGTAAAAAAAAAACATTTTGTATAGGATTCAGGCGTCGCTCTCACAAGTTGTGAGAGGGATTGGTTGTGACTCACAAGTTGCGTTATAATTGAGCAGAAATGAAACCAGAAGACCAGATCACAAAGACACAGTAATTAGTGACGGATATTTTTTTATTTCTGCCACTGACAGTGCAGCACATAGGCAACACACATTTTCCTTTAACTAGTCCAAATTGAGCCTTGTTTTCATCACGTTAATATCATTGGCGCATTTTCCTCGAATTATATTTACTACACAGATACCGTAAATCATAGAGCAATTGATTGCTCGGAGTTAATTACACCTAAAATAATCAGAGGGAAGTTTCACGCCCATTGCGCCCGGGATACGGAACGCGCCTATTATGAGATCTCTCTACAATCAATCAATTTGGGTGCTTCATTATAAGATCCTGCATCGGGATACCGTATTATGAATGCAGTTATATTACCTAATAAAATCAAAACGATTTAAATGCCGTAGAAGTACTTAAATATGAGTTTATTACATTACGATCCGTTTACAACTCTTGGATTGGATGAAAGTTGTTTTACAACTACACTATTGCTATTTATAATGTCATAAGAACGGTAGGAATGATTGACCTACTAAAATATGGCGCTGATGACACGCGATTCATGGTAACTGTTTATGTTGGACGGAATGTAGGCAGTTCTAAATGAGCAGCACATAAGACTACCGCGCGACGATCAAAGCATCTCCCGCGTGGCTGCCCTTGCCTAATAACGAAGAGGTCTATAATTCATACCCCGTAGCGGTAGGTGTATTATAAACAGTTATGTATTGAGCAGTTGTGAGCAGCGCTCCCGGCCCGAGCACTACGCAGTCATGGGGAGTCGCGCTTTCTTCTCACGTTAACCGTTACACGACTAGACGGACAGAAACCCATACATTTCCCCCTCCGAACAATTAAGCAGGCGATAAATAACTGCGTATGCGATGTAGCTATACTCATTCTCATGCTTATCAAGGTTACATATTAACTTGTTAAGTATTTAATTCCCTTTAAACCTTTGTACGAACAAGGTAGACACAACAGTTAAAGTTATGATAATGGTTTTTGTGCTGTTTTTACAATTCGTAAATTCGTAGACGATTTCTATACTTTTTCGAATAGTCGTACTTAATCCGCCATAACAGGACAAAGTTACTCATCATTTCGTTTCAAACGCGGGATATAAGGCTGTAAGCGAGGGTTTAAGCCCTGTCGATCGACGTTTGACAGCGACACGAAATCGGGATGATCGAAACGGGATTTAGAATGTCAATCGGGCATGCCGTAATATCGTTTAAGTACGTCCTCCCCGTTATCCGCATGTACTCACGCGCTAAAATGGGTCAGAGGTCCTCGGAGGATTGCGTAGACTGCTTTGTTAACCTACACGGAATGATGGACCGTTCGTCGCCTTATTTTATTACCTATTTTACTTTTAGGGAATAACATAAATGCCCGTTTTTCCAAACTTTTTGAATATGTTACATGAAGTCGATTAAATATAACTGGATAGCAATATAGATTTCATTAACATGCTGAAACTGCAAAATAATAACAATCCATATGTTTCACTCAAGCTGAAAATTGGTAAACAATTATGGTCACGCAATAAAAACCAAAAATAACAATTCAACAGACTGAACTTTACGATGACCATTTAATGGCAAATCTAAATAACGTATCACATCAAGGCGTGGTGCTGGCAAGTACCTATTGACGACACTGAAGCCAATTTCACTCAACGAAAGTTTCAATTTGGGCAACTTCACACATAGCATAGCCATTGGCAATTGGGCAAATGGAAAGAAACCTTCCACTGAGACATTTATTTCAAGTAGGTGGAGGTAATGAGGCGGCGGGAAAGAATTGTCAAGCAAGAGAAAGCTCGCGCGCGGCCTACCGGGCCGGTCGGCGCCCGGTCGGCATCGCCGCTGATACCCGCAATCAGGACATGATCACAACACGTCATTAGGTGCCTAACCACGTGTCTTCATTTACCACAAATGAAGTGCAGGTGCTACTTAGTTCACCGCTCACTAACAATACTTTTCACTTTTCAAAAAAAGATTAATAGATAACGAGATGTTAAGAAAGTGTAACAAGTGTAACATTGCCCACGGACCGTTACCGCTAACTAGCCAGTATTTGGAGATGAACTTGAAACAATATTCACTAGGCACAATTGGTCGTAAAGCGACGACAGGAATCTGGGCGACTCGCGCCGATACCGCACGGCGCGGGCCAGAAGCATAATGACCGACATTATGAAGCCGGTTAAACGGCCGCAACGGAACTGCCGTAATAAATACTCGACTAGTTTAAAAATGCCACGAGAGGAGCTTATTAATGCAGATTACCTCTCTTGTAGCGTAGGCGTACGTTAACAACTTGACCTAGGGCTCTATTCGAAACGGTAAATATTATACGCCCATGTCTCTAAATTTTTATGTAGGAATAAGTATGGAAGCTCCACGTCGCTATGTACCGTTCTAAACAGAGCCCCAGAAGAGATAATACCGGCAGTGCAGTTAGTCAGCGACAAAAAGGTAATGATCTCATGAATCTCATGATTTAAAAACAAAGTGACTCACAGGAGAAAGGTACAAGCCAAAACCATGACTTATCGAAGTCGTGCCAATGCTGAATCACAAACTTTCCCTTAAGCGACAAATGAGTGTTTTAATAAATGCCTTTGTTGGAGGAAGATTTGTATGCATTCATTTATTACATCCTTACAGGTTGCATTACATCAGGTATTAAACTCTAGCGACGAAAGTATTAGTACGTTTTATTTTCATGAGTGACAGATTTTGCACAACTCATCTGTAAGGATTATTCTGTCTTGGAGCACTTGAATCACGATTCGATAATTGAAATCAATACCTATTCTATTTATTAATCTCTTTCGTCACAGCGTCATGACGTCTACTGACTGACTCACTGATGGCAACGAGAGCTGAAACTACTGGTCGTAGAGTGCTGAAATTTGTCATTTTTTCATTGGGTAGTGTAGGGGTCTAAGAGGATTTCCCGAATTACCCAACGGGAACAGAAAAAAAATGGATTTTACTGTTTATACGCATACAAAGTCGCAGACAAAAGAAAATTAAAATGAATATATGCATGTGGGTACTTGAATTAAAGGAAGAGAGGTGTCGAAGGCTGCGACGGCAAGGCAAGATGGTCTTATGATATAAAAGCGACCGCTGCCCCCTTCTGGAAAAGATGTTGTATGAATCGGGCGTGGAGGAAAATTGGAGAGGTATGCCCAACAGTGGACCAGTAAGCGCTGAGGAAGAAGAGAAGAATATGTACTTGTATTATTAATGCGTCACTTCGAACGAGTCTGACCTATCTGAGTCAATCAAAGATTATAAATAACGGCAGAAGCTACTATGATACTTGCCCCTGGAGCCAATTCCGGTGTGTCAGTGCAAACATCCCCGCCCGGTGGAGTGACAGGGGCGTGAAACTTTAATGGCGTCGGTATATCTCGGTAGAGCACGCGATAAATTTATAAAGACCTACAAACTTTTCGACCTATAAAATTTCAGAGAAGAGCTGCAGTAAATCAAGTCGAATGGGTGAAATAAAATATTGAGTGAGATTCCAATATTGCCAATTTACAAAACTCGGTGTCTAAATTCTACTCTCTGAGATGATTGTGTAGAGGCTGAATCGAATGGCTGTTTATATGATGAACCTTCAATTTTCAATTTACCTTTGATCACCACCTTGGAGTAAAAGTCAGACATTAATAAATCTATATATCTATCTTATACATAATAACATAAAAGAGCAGAACCCGGCGTGTTTCTTTCTTTCTGTCTGTCTGTCTGTAGAGTTAATCTCCGAAACTACCGAACCGATTTGAATGCAGTTTTCAAAGGTAGGTAGAGCATCATGTTTGTTTAAAATCGGATATCGGAAAGAAAAGTTATGAGCAATTTTATACTCCACGCAGACGAAGTCGCGGGGCACAACTAGTAATAATATAAAAGATCTTTGCTTTATTAGCTGAAGGATACCCTGATTGACAAAATAATTCCTTCCGAGGAGAGGAAAAGAGCTTCTAGTCTTCTTTGAGATAATTTAATATTTTTTCCATCTATCTAAATTTAATTACATTGTGACTACAACTACGTTTAATCAAAAACATCTACTATACTTTATTTTATCCGCAGAGCAATCATCATGATCGGAATCGCGTCCAACTCTATCACCGGCCGTATTGCTTCTAATGGACAGATTTCAGTTTTTTTTTAATATAAACATGGCTTCGATCTGTCGTGTCTCGTGCCGCATCCAAAAGATCGTGTCTCGAATTATCCCGCCGCGTAATTTGCGGACGTGCACTGAATAGGCCGCCGCCGGGACGCCGGCGCCGCGGCACGCGCCGCCCGATATACGGACGGCAGTGACTCGACCCGACCACGACTCAACGCAATCATGTCTGTACAGTGTGTGTAGCTCGGATGTCGCAGTTTAATTCAAAATGTCGTAGTAACTAATGAAATGATCATTATACCTAATTTAATTGAATCGATATGGCATAATCGCACCGCAGAACGCGTGTTTGTTAACCGTACCTATACATACATACCGACCACGCCACATTCATGGAAGTTGGTGGAAGCATGTAGCGATGCACTAATTAGCCTATCCTATCCTTTACATACATATACCAATTTACATAGATTTTTAGCATAAAAAATATTTCCAAAATTGACTTTGGACTTAAGTTAGGTTTATTATTAATAATAATAAACCTATTAATAATAATAAACCTAACTTAAGTCCTATTATACATATTTAGCGTTTAGTCCTAAACAAAAAAACAAATGAGTGAGTTAACCAGTCACAAAACTGGGTGACTTCGACTCGATAGTACAAAATCTGTTTTACACTCATGTTCCGCTAACTAAACCTCTCTATGCTAATTTATTTTTCTAAGGTTTAAACTATTTCATTGTATGTAGACGAATTAATTAAATCATAAATTACCTAAGGTAACTTTAACAACAAAGTCATCACACGATTTGTCATTAACTGAGCCAGAATCAACTGTTGCGTATTACCACATCACTTCTTGTTGAGTAGTCACCACACCATTTACGAATTCAAAGATCTTTCAAAAACTAGGGGTCAGTTGGATTTTGGCCCGCCGAATGCGTAACAATCGGAGGCGGACTTCACGCAGTCGCATGTGTCCAATCCGATCATCATTCCCCGTTAAACCTTTAGAAAGATCAACAAAACTGCGTTGTCAAGCGCGATACGTACAATCTGCGGTGACCAAGTGATAGCGCGATTTAACCGACTTACAGCGACATCTAGCGGGAGACTGAGCAACTAACGAGCGTTAGAAGTTTCGTGATTACGAAGTTAACCTAGTGATATTGTATTAATACCAATAAGAAAATAATACGATTTAATCCCTATAACATCGTTCTGACTTTCATTTAGCGTATGTGGCGCCATCTGTCGACCTGTTTATTGAAACTTTTCAACGACTTCACTTCGAAACTTTTAAACATAACAAGTGTGAAACGATATATTGAATGTTTGCATATCAAAATGAACTTTTCGCAGTTGACTTGTTTTCAATTAAGACTTCTCCGCCGGCGCGGCAGGCGAGTGTCAAAACAATAAAATCGGTTAAATCGCAGCGGGGCACAACATTGATTTGGTGGAACTGCGAAAGTTTAATCGAGCTGCCACTCAAAGTTCACCGGAGAAGTAGGTAACTTGAACAAAATTAAATCATATCGCGCTGAATTCGCGCAATAAGAATTTAAAAATAACACGGAGTCACATTTTTAGTAAAGTTACAAATAAGCATGAACAGAAAGAGAAAGGAAACCTGAGTTTTATTTTAAAAGCAAAAGTGTAATCAAACTGGGCGCAGTCAGCTAAGTACAGCACACTTTTAATTACTTGCCATATTAAGTTGCTGCCGCCACCTTATTTTTCCTAATGACCTAAAATGGCTTAAAAGCGTGTCTTTGGAGGCAATTTTCAAACTCCTTAAGGTAGGGTACTAGATTGTTTGAAACTGAGTATTAATGACAGCAAAACAGACAAAACGAACGGAACGCACGCTCCATAATCAAACCAAAGAAACCTGAAATCTGGCAAAGTGCCTTGCTGCAGAAGCCATTACATATAAAAAAAAAACAGAAACCGCAAACCAAAACTTACAAAATAATTGAGAGAATTAAGAAAGAGGACAACTGCGCGATTCGATTTGTACAGTTAAATCAAGCCACGAATACCACGATAATTACAGTTCAAAACCTTAATTGCTCAAGGGAATAATCACAATTTCTCTCCTTACTGAGAAATCAGGTTTAAAGTGATGTTTATTGGATTTTTTGCAAAAAAAAATGATGTCATTCGTAATCCAGACGTTTACAAAGTTACAAGATAGATACGAAAGTGAATCGAACATCGTAAGCGACGGTTAGTAGGTAGATTAGATACCGTTAGCGGCGAAATCGGATGAGTCCGCATAAACGCATGCAAATGGGCCAGTGACACGACGCCGCGGCTCGTAATCGTAAACACTGCCCATTGCAGAAATACCTTTATTCTTTCAGACGAAATGATATTCAATAAGCCTGAAATCAAGCGAAACCAGTGAATGACCAGTGAATTCCTGTCCAAAAATAATGAATTCGAGCACGTTGCCTTTTTTCACCCATACCCAATTCTTAAAAAGTTCCTATGTGACGAAATTGTGTGATTGTGTCTTTTTTACTATGTATATTAATCCTATCCCGTGTTCACCTTCGAATAATTTCAAATTCTGTTATCGTTGAACAGTTTACCGTAAACTATTACGGAAATGAATAAAACGTATTTTACCAACACACGTGGGGAACCTATACCTACAATTACATATCCGTATTGATTGTGATAGATACCCCTCTGAAATCTGATGCCACTGTTTATCAACAAACAGCAGTCAATTATTTCTGGACATCCGTAAATGTTTACCATGGCCTGTTAGACGTCAAGCAATATAAAGGATAACTAAGAAAATACCTCTATAGGTATGTTGAAAGTTTTTGTACGCGTCCTGAAAGTTATTGGGAAATAGTTTGTATTCTAGTAGAAGTATATAAAACTTTAGATTGATTTAATATAATGTATCAGTCCTTTGAAGCACTAGGTTTTCAATCATCGTTAATTTACGAAAGTAATTAGTCTGAAGTAGGTACTTCAGTAGGTAGTCTAAAATGCATGACCAATCACTCGATCGCTTCCCTTTGATAACAGAGTCGTATCAGGTTTGACCGCCAGTCCTTAGGACTCGCGAAAGGCTCATTGGGTTGCTTGCCTGTAGGCGGCGCGCGCGGTGCAGGGAAAGCCCGCGTTTTCCGGGCTAGTAGTCCGTGGCCGCCACGCTGCACTTCTCCCAACGGTCCGTGCACCGCTTGATTGCAGCTCATAACGTGCTCGTTTACGGCTCGAACAGACAACTGTCTATCAGTGTGATAGCTACTAACCACCAGTCATCATCAATGGTCGTAAACTTAACCACAGAAGCTACCGACAGATTTCTAATTTCTTACCGACGTTATGCATCGCTGCACACACACGTGTCCAAAAATTTTTAGCTCAGAATTAAACATATGTTACTTAATAAACAACATTGCGCTAAAACATACTAAGATATGCACTCAGAAACTGAAAGTGAAGAGCGGAGCCTTTACAAATAATTAAACATACGCGAGGTGAGACGCGAACGAGCGGAGCGACAAGTCGTGTGGAGAAAATGTCACCGCTCCGGCAGATTCCGCGGCAGCTGTCCAATTAAACTACTCGCATAACACTTTACGAAAGTCTACTCGGCATTTTCATGACAACGCTTTTCCAATTATAAGATCGCAAACTTTTCTCCTCAGAATATACTTACTCGCACATTACATTCGTAAGGTAGAGTTTGATTCAATGGCTTTTTCGCGATCATGGTCATGAAGTTTGGGTATCCCTTTTCCAGGGACATGATTCCCGTGCGTGTGCGAGGCCGTGGTTGTGGGCACTAGCGGCGGCCCTGGCACTGCAAGCGACGCGGGCGGCGTGCCCCTGGGAGCCCGTGCCAGCGCTGCAGGCTGCCTGCGTGTGCGCAGTCAACCTGGCGCGTGACCTCTCGGTGCAATGTGATCAGGTAACTTCGTTTACTTATTCAAATTGCGCTATTATTGTGTCTTCATTTGACTTTTAGGCTTTGTGATAAAGCCTAAAAGTCAAATGAAGAAGTCAAACGAAGATAAGTAAGATAAAAGCACTAAAGTTATTTTTTTTTCAAATTCCAGGTTGACTTCACTACGTTGTTAAAAGCACTAAATTCGAGCGCCAGAAACATCCCAATAGACCTGCTATATATCAACAATTCTACGATACCAGCCCTAACGGATGGAATGTTTACACACCTCAAGATCCACAATGTTCAAATTTCCGGATGCAAAATTAGAAGAATTGACGACGATGCTTTTCGAGGGCAAGGACCTCACTTAAAAAACTTGAACCTGCAGGACAATGAATTAACTGAGGTACCAGTTAAAGCATTCAAGATATTGACGAATCTGTCTTTACTAGATATTTCAAAAAATCGCATCACCAATATAGAAAATCATTCATTTATAACTGTCCGTAAGCTGACGACCCTAAAAATATCTGACAACAACGTCACACTAGCACCGCATGCCTTAACTGGATTGGAAAATTCACTAAAGAATCTCAATCTTAAAGGAACTAAGCAAAAGACTGTTCCCGAATGCATTAGAGGTCTACGTAGCTTGGCTTTTCTCGACCTATCCCAGAACAGTATCAGAGAATTACCGGGCTCCGAAGGCAAACTTACATTCGATGGACTAGATTCTCTCACAGCATTAAATTTGGAGCGAAACCTAATTGTAACTCTGAAGGAAGATGCCTTTGCTGGAATTAAAACCACGCTGAGTTCTCTCAGTCTTCTGAACAATCTTCTGCCAGAATTTCCTTCAGCAGCGATAGGCACTCTAACGGATTTGAGAGTTCTCGATATAGGATTTAATTTGCTAAATAAGTTACCTGTTGATGCCTTTGTGAACAACCCGTTGATCACACTTTTGGCGCTGGATGGAAATCCATTACCAACTGTGCCAGCCGAAGCCCTCGCACATTTGAACAATACATTGAGAGGCCTAAGTATAGGGGGACGGTTCCTAAACTGCGACTGTCGTCTTCGCTGGATAATAGAATGGATTCGAGACGGGGAGCTGCAAGTGACTTCTAGAGAAAGGAATCCTCAATTCTGTGGAAACCCACCGCAATTTCGGGAGCGTGGATTTTATAGCTTCCAACCAAATGAACTGGTTTGTGAATACGAAACGACTAGTAAGTCAGAGCAAACCGCGACGTTGAAAAAGGAATTGAATGATTGGAAGATTAGTCAGACGTCGTCAACTACGTTGCGGAGCACCACAACGACAGCCGGCAGCACGGCGAGTGGCCCTGGCGCCACGAGCAGCGAGGCCAGTAGCGAGGCCAGTAGCGAGGCCAGCAGCGAGGCCAGTAGCTCCGCTCCGCCGCCGAGCAGCACGAGCACGCCGCGCCCGACCCGCCCGCCGGCCGTGCGCCCC
>CAXARK010000629.1:0-12701 GCA_963971205.1 Aethes cnicana
CTTCGTTGCGTCTCTGTCCAACTATATAATGAGTCACAGAGAGGGCAACAAGCTTTGGGGAAAATCTTGAGCGTATTTTTTATTGTAATTGAAAAATGACTTTGAGAATAACGAATTTGAGCTCAATCTTATTGTTTTATTTTGATATTAGATGATAGTAGTCGCTCCAAAGATGCTACCGCCATGGATGCACTATGACAGGATCGGCGGGTGCTTTTGACTCGGGTCGACTGCGCCCGCGCATATGCCCGCATTGATTGACTCGACTATTATGTCATACAAGCTCAAGCGAAGAGGCGGTCATCTGACAAACAAGGCTTTATCCGCTGTTCCTATTAATTCCGGGAACACCCACCGTGGCAACTTCTATTTGCTTAATCGATAATAGGTAGGTAAGCGACGTGCGTTTCCGAGAGAGTTACTTACAGGCTTCAGAAAATACTTCTAGAGATAGAGACCGCTAATTAGATCGGCATTACCTGCGCCGTGGTGCCGCGCATAATGGAGCGTCGATGGTGGGACCCTGCATTTGCGCGTAGTCAATTAGCGGCGCAGATCGGCGATACCGCGACGGCTCTTCCGGCGGCCGCCGCCCGCGAGTCCGCGACAGCCTCCCGGCTCGCGGTGTGTGTCCGATACATTGTCGCCAAAGCTATCGATAGGTGTCACTATCGCGCGTCGCCGCGGGGGCCGCACCCTCGTCCCACGCGTGGGCAGCGGGCAGCCGATAGCATCGCATTGTTCTGGCGGCGGCGCGCGGTGCCGCTCATTTGACAAATGAGCTGATTAGCCTCGTTTTTATTGGGTCTTGGTGATATCATATAATAATATTGTTATTTAAATTTACAAAAAATAAGCAAATATAATTACCTGCTTGTTTATTATTTAGAAAGCAATTTGACGTGCCCAGAATAGATTTCCTTATGGAAAATCAATCATTGAAGGAAATGCAGTTTAGAAATGCGTTCTGGTCCTTGATCATCATTCATCATTTAGGTAAGTAGTTCATCGATATCTGAAGGTTTATACCTATCCACCTGCTTACTAGTATTTTGAGCTAAACATTTGTCGTGATATGAGGATGCGTCAATATGTCACGTCATCTCTCGCCTGCGTTATGGCCGGGCCGGCAGCGGCGCGGGCGCGGTTTTTGCGCGGCGTGGAGCAGCGCACAATGCGCCATCAGCAGCCGCAAAAACCCGCCGCCGACCGATTGTTTATAACGAAAAACTCGCCCCTTTGTGCGTTACATTGTGTTTTACGACCTTTCTTCTATCCCGCAATTTAAATCCTCGGTTATTGCTTCTTGCAAGAACTTTAGCCGGCGGTTTGTGTGGTCGGTGAATGGTGCGCGCTGATTAGCTCAAATCGAGCGGAAGACTCTATCGCATCCGCGCAGATATCGGCTCCGCGCGGAGCTGACGTGACGTAACGAGCGATACGCTGCGCGACGTCTCTGCACACACCAATATTAAAACAAATGAAATGACCCACTTTACAAGCGTTGTTGTCGCTACGAGTATAACCCGACTATTAACTGTCGGTTTTGGAAGTCTTGTCATTACTGAAACAAAAAGTCTAGTCTATATACCTACGTAGGTATGCCTGCATAAACATAACCCGTGAATGGCAGCTTGATTTGTTGCCGCTGTACTGCAGCAATTTTGCCGCTTCTCTGTATCACAACACTTGTAAACAGGTCTGTCGGGTGCGGGTGCCGGCGCCGGCGCAAACCTTCAATGTATCCACGGCGTTGTGTCGTCACTTTAACGCTGATGTATGGCATTATGTTTGTTATTATTTACACAAACATATTTTAAAAGATTCACATAAAGACACATTGGACATTGAAAGATAAATTGAAAACTCGATTTTTGAGAACGAGAATGAGAATTATTTATTTCAAATTTTTGATTGTGAGTTAAGTAGCACTGGTAAGATTTCCTCTCAAATTCAGCACATGAACGGCAAATGTGGTCAGGCCATAGACGTAAATAATATAGACCCGGTCTAACGTACACGTAATATGTCCCCACTTCCACGGTGTCCAATCCAAAGTTCTGTCACCGAGCGTGCGTGACAACAAGCGTTTTTAAAAAAACTTTTTTCGAAACTGTTTCTCAGTATCTAAAAACTCGTCTCGTTTTTGGAAAAATGTGACCCAGCTTTAGTGTCACGATACAAGTTTAACTTTGGATTGGACACCAATGAAGTGGGAAAACATGACATGTATCTACGTTAGGCCGGGTCCATACGAAGTATTATTTATGTCTATGGGTCAGGCCGAAACCGAGTCTTGTGAAACGGCTCCGTTGTTTTTATTTGAGCAAAATCGTTGGTATTTCGGGAATCCCAAGGGCGATAAGTTATCATTAGCACATTATATCACTTTCTGCGACCCAGTGCCTCAGCGTAGGCCTGTCTGTTTCAAGTTTGGCCCTTAGAAAAATCGAGAGCACCAAAGGCTCAAATAGACAGCAGCAAAAGTGTCTGAACAGTCTGAGCGCATAAAATTACCTGCACAGTGCACACGATGATGTCGTCTACTGTCGACTGTGGCACCGAGCCGACAACTCTTGCTACTGATTAATTGAACGCAAACATTCGTCAGATGGTTTGTACCTTATACCTACTAACGATCTTTCACGTAACTGTCATATTATAATCGTATGCGAAAAGATATGTGAATTGTAGTTTATGTAATTGATGCTATATAAACATAATAAAGGTCTTTAAAACACGGATGGGGTTTGTATATATTTTTAAGTTTTAAGGCCTAAACTTATGTAACTTATGTATACTTCAAAATTTGACCACAATGGCGACAATTTGAATAAGTCAACGTCTCGCATTCGATTTTCAAAAAGCAAAGACTAATAGGTAAATAGAGCCGACATTTGAATTTGGAACAAACTGTCGTTCTGTCTTACTGAAGAATAAAGGCAGCATTGTTGTATGAAAATGTTCGAAATTTGAACGACATTACAACATCGAATTCAATTTTGTAATAGTAGTTTATGTAACTGCTACATAAGTAATAAAGGTCCTTAAAACAAGAATGGGGTTTTATGAAATGAGCCGTCAGGCGAGTTTCCTAATAATATCGTACGAGTGTTTTAAGGCCTAATTATGTACAGTTTCATACACAACTTTATCTACACTCATCCTCTCTCTAAGATGCTTCAAAATCCATCCACAATGGCGGAATTTCGAATACGTCAGTGTCTCACATTCGATTTTCAAAAAGAAGAGACTAAGTAGAGCTGATAGGTATTTAAATTTGGAACAAACTTTCGTTCTGTCTGACTGAAGAATATAGACGGGCATTGCTATTCGAAGATGTTTGAAATTTGAATGTTATTAGACAATGGGATTCGATGGTCTTATACATCATAAGAACATTTTCACAGATAAAGAAATCGGTTCTAACTTAACAGTTTAATATCTTAATGCCGGTCATAATTTGCGGTTTTTGAACGCATCATAGAGGGTTTATGAGTGTAGATAAAATGAATTTTATTGTGTGACCACATAGGTATAGGGAATTCGCTTTGATAGAACTTGCTGTCAAAACGAATTACCACCGATTTATGAACGCATAATAGAGGATTTATGATAGTGTAGATAAACGTACTTACTTAACTCAGTACATTATTATCTTTAGTTGAAAAGAAGAGGCAAACGCAACTGAAACTCAACACATTGTATCTACCTAATCTAAACACCCCGTATAGTCGAACTCTGTTGCTATGCTCGTTTTGTATTTTATTAGGTCTTAAATTATTAAGACTCATTGTATCTCGACATCTACGGACATTGTTGTTTCCAAATCCTTATCCACATAATTAAATACGCCTAAGGGCCCGCTGGCGCTGCGCTGGCCGGCATCCATCGACAAAAAGTCAAAGCGCGACATCGCCCATCAGCCGCTTCCTCCGCTCCGAATTAACTAGAGATAAGCTCCCCCCCCCCCCCCCCCTCGGGCCCCCTCCCCCGCGGCCGCGGCCCAGCACCGCGCGCCCTTAATTAAAACGTCGCTGCGCCCGCGCCGCCGCCCGCTCTGATCCGATCCCATGTTGTTATTGTGTTTTCATTACGGTTTGATTCATTTTATATTATGGTACTTACTTAGGACCTCAGAATAATTGGAAAACTAGATTTGCTCATAAGTACAACAGGTGACAGAGCCGTACCAAAACTTTGCATCAGTTAAGTACCTACTAATCGATCGAGTAAGGAACGAAGAGGTTTCGCGGAGAATGAATAAGAGCTTGGAGTTGCTTATGACTAGGTATAAAGAAAAGAAAGTTACAATATTTGGAGAATACTAATGCGCAATGAGAAATATAATTTACTTCAGCTCATCATGCAAGGCAAAATACAGGGCCGAAGACCGCCCGGACGAAGACGAACCTCCTGGCTCCGTCACCTCAGAGACTGGTTTGGGATGAGCACTAGATCCCGTTTCGAGCGGCAGTCGCGAAAATAAAAATAGTCGTAAATAGTCCCCGACCTCCGATAGGAGATGGCACCGGAAGAAGAAGAAATGTCGCACCGACACCGCCGTAACGGACCGATACAGACGACTTACTTTCGCATTTATAATATTACCTAGTATGGATTTGTGGTTATGACTCTACAAAGGGGATCCTGATGGACTTAAAATGATGTACCTAGGTAAATAATAAAAACGAATCCGTCGAGATAAAGGTCAGGGAGGGAGATCCGCCGCCGCGGTCGGCCGGTCGGTACCTGCGCGCGCGCTTCTTTATTTGTACTCGATCGAGATCGCATTCCTCGTTCCTCGCAAGCTGCATATCGCTATTTGTTAATGTTTCGTAATAATTAATCCCCGAACGTCCAGTCGTTAATAATCCCTGTCACGATTTAATTAATTTAGGAGGTCGATGCGATACAACATGTCGATATTATTTATTGTTTATGACAGAGCGGCGGAGCGGCGGCGTCGGCGGCGTGCTCGCCTCACGACCGGCGCCGGCGTCAGCGTCGGCGTCGCGGGTGGAACGAGCCGCGGTGGCGATGTGAAGATGAGATGCTCTCATGGATGGGGGGGGGGGGGGGGGGGGCTCACACTGAATCCCAATTGCATTGTAGCACCAATATTGTCTCTACTCTACCTACCTATACTAGGGCCTACAAAAACTCTTTAGAAAACCCACGCCGAGTGAGGTTTGTGATTTTAAAGACTCAAATCATATATTTTATCCATTAAAGGAACCTGTAGATATAAGTACACATCTACGAACTCGGAGAACAACCTTTACCTATCGTAACTCGTAGTCGTAGCGTAAATTATTACAAGAATCTGATAACATAGGTACCTACCTAATGCTTTTGCACAATGAATCATTATTACCGGATTCAAAGCACCACACCACAGGAACATGGAGTGCCTACCTACTTAGTGAATGTGTACGACTACTTAATTCAAAAACACATTAAAGCTTAGAAACATAACGAACGTCGTTATCGTAGGTACAGTCGAGTCCATTCATATATGATCACTTTTGGACCTTATTACAAGGGAGCAAGGTGTAAAAGTGTGTATATATTGAAGAACTCGACTGTACCAACATTGAACAATGGCTATGATAATAAAACTAGTTCCCAGTAGGTATACATTTATTTTAATAATGCTTAAGGATCCCTACTGCTACTCTCGTAATAATTTTATTATAAAACTAGCTTTTTGCCCGCGACTTCGTCCGCGTGGGATTCGGTTATAGCGTTCCCGCGGGATGCGTTTTTCCGGTAAAAAAGTAGCCTATATGTTGACCAGCGTTATAAACTACCTCCATACCCAATTTGGTTGCAATCCGACCGGCAGTTTTCTAGTTAAATCCGGACATACGAGTACATACATACAGACATTTATTTCTAAAAATCGTTTTTTGTGTTCAGTGTCGTATATAGTTCCCTCAACTTGATCGTTCCTTTTATTTTTCAAGTTACAGACGCGACTTCTTCTACGGACTTTTAGTAATAGGTACTCGTACATCAATTCGTCACGAGCGAGAGAATACATCCGCAATGGATCGCGCTGTGTCGCGTCAAGTGTATTTAGGTATTATTGATTTATATTTTATTTATTACGTAGAGTGAAATTCATTATAACCGATAACATAAACTCTAGTTTGAACTAAATAAATCCTACTAATACTACTAATACTACTAATCCTACTAATATTATGAACGCGAAAGTTTGTAAGATGGATGGATGTTTGTTACTCTTTCACGTAAAAACTATTGAATGGATTTTAATGAAACTTTACAATAATATAGCTTTATACATCAGAATAACACATAGGCTACAATTTATAAAGATATTGTGTATATAAGCTACTCGAAATACTAATCCTGTGCAGACGAAGTCGCGGGGCACCAGCTAGTATAAGAATAAATATGAAATAAACCAATCTACCTATTAAAATAGTGTTTAAGTAGATACCTACTTACTCGTATAACATTAAAAGACTTATGTAGAGTCCTCGAGTAAGCTTCAACGGTAGCAGTTAGCTGTAGTACCTACAGAAAAAATATGGAAAACCGCCTTCAATCTTCGAAAGACAGCGCTGTCAATGTGAAGGTCAGTAGGTAAGGTATACGAGTATCATTGCCGTGGGTCGGTTCACTTGACACTGACTTCGAACATTGAAGGCGGTTTTCGATATTCTTATTTAAGTTTTTTTCGGCTACAGTTTCCAAACATTGGGTTGTCAGGAATGTCAGGTAGTAATTAAATGACACTGTATTTATAAAATTGATCGATTAATCAGACGTGAGCCAACCTTATTTAAAACTAGCTGCGCTTCGTCGCGAACATAAAGATTGGTGTAACTTTTATTTCCGAAAATGGGACCAACTTGGACGATTATAAACAGAATTTCCGGAGTCGGTCCATAAACGACGGAGATTTGAGGTAAGTAACAAACATGGAAAAACTGAACAAGAGCGTGTGAAACTCGCTTGAAGAGGGTTCCGTTCGTTGATTATCCATGGTAATGCGAAAACGTAACTCTGCCCGTCTGTCTGTTCTTCATGCTTAAACCGCTGCATCGATTCGGATGAAATTCGGTACTAGTTAGTAGATACCTACATAGTTTAATTTGCCTATGTTTTGTTCATTCTTTTTTTTTCTTCTTCTCTTGGGTCCAGCTGAAAATCAGCGCTGCGGTTCCGTACCGCAGCATATCGCTGAGCTGGCAGCCCTTTAGGCTACGTTTTAAATATGTGTTTTTCTTGTCTGTGTGTGTATATTGTGTTTTGTTTTGTTATCTTTTTTGTACCTAGCTGTGATTTTGTTTTTTTTAGCTGAATAAATGTTTCTTTTCTTCTCTTAGTTGGAGTCCCGGGGAAGGACGTGCTGCTTTTTATTTCAACAACAAAGATTAAGCTCTGGACACTTCGCTGCAACGTACTATTTCAACACATTTGTACATCAATACTCGTAAATGCAGAACGGGCGTGGAGTGTGAATAGTAATTATTCTAAACAACCTAACGACTTGAAGCAGTTCGATAAACTTCCAGTGGATTTGTTCGTCGCGGAGCTCGTAGAGAATAGAGCGTAAGTATTGATAGTATCGATAGTATTATTTATTGATTTATTTATTTAATCTTTATTGCACAAAAATATCATACAATTGGCGGATTTAATGCCTGAAGGCATTACCTACCAGTCACCCGCGATTAGAAGAGTAGTAGTCATTTTAAAGCGAGTGGACATCTATTAGGTGCGGTTGTGAAATCACGTACCTACTTGCTGCACTGTACTATTACTAATAACATTGACTATTAGGTACTATACTATTGATATATTACAGTCATTTTCTTGAGCGCGTATAAGGTTTTTAGAGATACTTAGGTATTTTTCACAAATTATTAGGTACTTCGATCAACGTTTGTAAAATTGTAACCATCAAGACAATAATTGCTTACCTATTAAAAAAAGGTACGAAAAATCGATTCCAATCTGAATAGTACTTGGTACCTACTACGGAAACGTGCCCAGAGTTGCGGAAGCCAGAATGATTATTTCGGTTCTTCGTGGTTTCTTTATATCTCTTAAAGTAAATAAGTTTAAGTACTAAATCGAATTGTTCTATTTTCTTGCATTAATTCTAATTCGTACCTAGTTCATTTAAGTACCTAATCAAATAGCAGTAGCGGCAGCATAAATTAACGAGACTAGTTCACAATGGGCGTCATAGGGCTCATAGTTTACGAGTACACGTTATTGCTATTATGGCAAGCTGTCAACGTGATTTACGCGTGTGTGTTGTTCTCGTGGTTAGCGGCATGACACGTCGCGCCCCCGGCCCCCGGGCCCCGGCCGCAGCACTTGTCGCGCCAGCTGCGCGTGCGCCGCTCCCGCCCGTTGCAGCCACAAGGGACTCCTTTATCTTTATTATTTCGCTCCCACGCTACTGTCCTGCATAGATTCCAAGCCATCTGCTCACAGCCCGATATCGAACCTGTAATTGCAGCATACAGATGAGTTCGCGTTGGTTCGGTCGAGTTAACGGAGTGCGTAATGACCCACGTGCCAACCGTCCACGCGACACGCGGCGTGACGCAGCACGACGTGACGTGACGCGCGTGGGAGCCTCCACCGGCTACAGTTAGCAGGGAAATCGCATGTTCTACATACTCGACGACTTATATTGACGACCGCTCGGGCGTGCATCCGGCGCTGCCCGCGCGCGGCCAATTAAGCCGGGACGAGCAGACAATTTATAAATGAAGAGTCGAAAGAGAGTGCGAAAGTTCGGTGCCTCTTGAATTATTCCACGAGTCCCCTGCGCGGCCAACGCCCACCGCCAGCTCACCCGCAGCAAGTCCGAGTCGCCGCCGGCTCATCGTATGCGCCGCGCGTCGCTCGCGGCGGAAGTCGGCGGTTACTTGCTGCCGCGGAAAAACCTCGCCGTTTTACAAGCTCACAACCGACGATTCCGCGATATTCCACAAAAAATCATCTGTATTATTGAAGCAATAACACTTATTATGACATGCCGCAGTAATAGACGTTCGCGGAAGGCGGGAAACGCCGAGCGCCCGCAAAAACTGCGTCGACCGCGCTCGCAGCTCGCACCTCCTCCGCCGTCAATAGGTGCTCGAACCTTTTTATCACGACGCGACGCGACGCAGTGAAAGCAACACGAGCAATAAAAGGACCGGGGTGTGAGTTTTATGACTTCGTGGGTAAGTATTATAGCTCCTATACGACAACTACCTATTTATGCATACGAGTAGATGAAACGAAATAATAACCTAGGAAGTTGTTTTACGATCCAAGAAATAAGTTAGTAGTTTAATGTAAGTAAGTACCTGTAACTACCGACCTAAGCATATCAAGGAATAAATGTGATCGCAAATAAAACAAGGTGATATAAATAAAATAAGTGTAGAGTTTATGACGACAAATGCATTACGGTATGCATCAAACATACCTACTATACCACGACAGTTCATATACCTACTTACCTACTCTGCCAAACACATTTTCCCTTGATTGAATGGCAGATTAAAAGTTTGTACCGGCACAGCTTCTCACAGTGGCATCGTCCCGCGGGATCGTGCGACAGGATGCCCCCCCTTCCCCCACCCCTCCCCCCTCGCAGTCAGTGCGGCGCTGCAGGTCGCCGCGGCATTCGCATCTCCATTTTTACTGCTCCGGCCTAACTTCCTGTTCCTGCGCTCGTCATGCAATATTGAACAGTCATTAGCGGCGCTGACGCGGCCTGTCCTGCGAGCCGCGGCCGGCCCGATCGGATCGACTCGACTAGATCTCGGCGACTCGTTTTTTATCAGACTGTGCAAGAAGGAGGCTTATGTTCTTTTCTAGTGTATGTATATTTCTTTGGCACGCTCTAGCCCATACAGCTTGATGGATTTCAGCTTGAGAAACGTATTATTATTCCCTGCGGATATAACTATAGTAGATTGTTAACCGAGGGCTGAAATGAAAGACACCCATTTCTGCCGAGATGTTTTGGCGCTCGAACGAAGTGAGAACGCCAGTAGTTCGATGCAGAGATGGGTGCTTATCACCCGAGTTAAACACTCTACTTTTCATTTCGAATATGAGGAGAGAAAACAAGCCAGGTACACCTATATACAAAACACAAGTACTTATTTAAAAAAAATGTCTTACCCATGTAAAACTCGATTACGTATTTCACGTAATCATCGTGATATTTCATCGGGATAAAAGCTATTTCCATATTCTTCGTATCTTATTTTAAACTTCTTAAACTATCTCCATCCCACATTTCATCAAAATTGATCCAGCCGTTTTGACGTAAAGTAAGGATGAAGAAAAACCAAACACAAAATTTATAATCTGTATTGAATATGTATGCGCAAAAATATTTAATTTTAATACGGATGCCCCAAAGTTTATTTAGCAAGTAAGTTTAAATAAAAGTTTATTGTACACCACAAAATTAATACACACATAAAAATCACAAATAATTACAAGGTATTTATGTAGGTATGTTATTTAATACTTAGTTGAAATATTTATACAAGGAGCAGAACAAGACTTGCCTGCGCAAGGATTTCACTGTTTTAGGTCGGCTACATGAATAAATCGTTATAATCATAAGTAAATACTTTAGAAATTGAGAAAACAGCTTGAGCCTGTTTTCTTATTAATTCAAGCGGCTTATGTCCAATTCAGAACCACTCATGATTCATCCATTCATTATTTTAAATCCAAAATATGTATTATATACCTACTTAACTACTACATAACTAGTACTCGAACTTTCGATTTCTATTTTTTTACATAGCTTCGGCTGCATCAAGAAAATTAACGAACATGAGATCGTAAACATGGCTTCCGAGATTTTTACCCGAGATTTTTACCATGGAGAAAATGACGCTTCTCTAAATTGTGTATACCTGGTAGCGTTCATTACTTTAAATATTATAGTTAAGTATTTGTTTTAAGCATCATAGAAATACGTTCATTTTAATATTAATTGGGATGGTGGCTCTGTAGACTTTTGTCGTTGCCCACGATTCAAAGTCTCACCTTTGAAAAAAAAAATACTTTTCACCTCAGCAGCTCGAACAAGTAGACTTTGCTGTCAGAAATCAGTGAGCAAAATCGTGTTTGTTTCACTTAGTGAGACAAAGTATTTTTTTATTTTTTTTATCCATTTATCCCATAAGGCAATCCTATCAGGCAAAGGCAAAGGCTTAAGCCATGCAGCCACAGTGGCATGTTTTAGTTTAATGTGATCAATTTACTATTCTAGATCAAAATTATTCAGTAAGATACGAATAATGAACAAATAAAAGTACTTACTTAAAAACAAAACGAATTAAAAACTTCTTAAAATGTTGTTAAATAGTTCCCGCACTTTTTCTTTTCGAAATTCGAAATTTATCATTGTACTAGTTTCCAAACATATGTTTAGGAAATTGCCGCCATTCATTCATGTCAAATCATGTCTTTCTATTTACTATTTACTATAATAACTTTAAAGTAATTCTTCTAAAACATGAAATTCAAGTAATAATTTGAGTGAAACGAGTGAAGAAGAAATGTTATTTCATATTTTTCGTGATGTAAGTAGGTATCCTTTGCAAGTACCTTTTATGTGTTCTCTCTCGCTACTGAGGTGAAAAATAGTATGTGCTACTTGAGAGCAATTTCTTTTACTTCTCGTGCCTTTGAGACCTTCGCTAAGCTCAAGATTCTAAATTAGAATCACTCGCTAAACGCTCGTGATTCAACTATAGAATCTTTCGCTAGCTCAGGACTCAAATATGGCACTCGAAGCAAAAAACAATTTTGCTCTCTTGTTGCACAAATAACTATTTCTGCTCTAGAGCAGCAATGAGCCACTTTCTGCATGCTAATTAAGCAAACAATTGCCTTCTTTCAGAGTATGAAAGTACTAGTTTTTGTTTATTCAATAATTCAGTTAATTTATGACAAAAACCAATAAAAGGGCAGATGGCCCACCTAATAGAAAGTGTTCATCGCCGCCTGTTGTCGGCCTCAAAGGGAGGACTGGAACACGGAACCCGGCACCAGGCGCCGCCACCACCTTCACGTAAGAACTGATTTGCCGCTCCGCTATGGAGATCGCGGCGAATGTGGGTTACGGCGACGAGCTGCGCCCGCGCCGAGACACCGACATTTCCATAAACATGTCATTACGGTTTGCGGTCAACGGCTTAAAGCGTTTTGTATTTTTTCTGATACCTACTTGTAGTTATTAACATTTGAATGCCATTTACGGGTGGTGACGATAAAAGCAATGTGTGGATTTGAAAATGTCTCGAATTATATCGAGTGGGGACAGCAGGTTCAACACGGCGCGATGCCACGGAGAGTCACCGTGTTTCGTCGACCAGTTCCATAAAGTTTCGCTCGTAGTGGTAGGTACTGTGAGCACCGAGACGTCTTTCTACTCTAGGCCCCCGTAATGTCAGTGTCAGACCACGTAGGTATGGGCTTTTAGCCTGCAATAAATGTTTTTTATTTATTTTATTTATTAATGTTATACACAGACAAGTTATTAGTATGTAGTAACAAATTGCGCTTTCTTATTCGAAGATTTTTGTAGAAACTTGATGAGGAATGCACGTGTGTGTAATGTCGGCGCGTTTCTCACGGGCGTCCGGCGTGCCGTGCGCCGCAATGGCCGCGACACGCGTAAATTG
>CAXARK010000630.1:0-12693 GCA_963971205.1 Aethes cnicana
ACCCTGGTCGCGGCTACACCTAGATTTCCTGGGGCCACTATTCGGAAAAACTTATCTTATCGTTGTCGATGCCATGTCAAAATGGGTGGAAGTTTTCCAGGTGCCTAGTACCGCGGCGCGCTCTACAATAGATAAGCTGGGTGAATTGTGGGTCAGGTGGGGAATACCTAAACAAGTGGTGTCCGACAATGGACCCCCATTTACTAGTAGGGAATTTGGAGATTTCTTGTTATCTGACGGCATCGAACATGTATTTACAGCGCCATATCACCCGTCGTCGAATGGGGCTGCTGAAAATTCTGTTAAAACCGTAAAAAGGGTGATAAAGAAGGCAGTCGCGGAAAAAAAGGATGTACAAAAGTCTATTAATACATTCTTACTGTTTTATAGGAATACTGAGCATTGTTCGACAGGAGAAAGCCCGGCCGATTTATTAATAGGGCGGAGAGTGCGCACGCGTCTGGATAGGATCAGGCCCGATATAGAACCCAAAGTTTTAAGAAGTCAAAATCATCAGGTCGAGGCCGCAGGGGGTTCTACTAGACAGCTAGCTGTGGGTGATGACGTGTGGTATCGCCAATTCCAGAAAGGTGATAAATGGCAACCCGGGAATATAGTTAGCTCATTAGGTAGCACCGACTATCACGTGTCAGACAGCGCAGGTAATGTCGCGCATAGACATGTCGACCAATTAAGACGGAGGGTTAGGGATTCCTTGGCTTGTTCCGTGAGTGTAAAGCCGGAAGTATCAGATGGAGTGGCCCAGTCCCCGCCTTCGGAGTTAAACGACAGTTCGGAGCAGTCGACATCGTCCTCGCCGTCGGGGCCGTCGGTGACGCCGCGGCGGAGCCTGGCGGAGAGGGAGGAGGCGGAGCGCTTTTCAACTCCGATTAGCCAACCGGCGGTGGAGGCTAGTTCCCAGCGAACGTCGTCTTCCACTCCAGTTCCGCCCTCCGCTACCGTTTCACCTTCCACTCCTGTACCGACCCGAACGCGTCTCTTCCGCCAATGTAAGGCGAAGAAACCGCTGTACAGATAGTACCTACCGTATGACTGCGTTGTTTGGAGTCTAGTAGTTAATTCGTTTGTTGTCCTGTAGTACTTAATTAGTTAAGGGGACACCTCAATTAAGGGTGGAGGTGTAATGTCTGGCTAGCGGGCACGGCGCCGCCAGACAGCTGACGTGTGTCAGGGGCAGTTGTTTAATAAATGCATTACAACCCGGTCGGAGTTTTCCTTGCGGAGCCCCATGCAGGCCTAGAACATCACAAAGCAGACAAGGAATATAGGTAGTTAAGGAGCCATTTACACGGGGCCGTTGCTGGTTTCGAAAAAACTTTAAATATTCGCATCCTCCCTCAGTGAATTCTGCTGACTCACCAGCCCTAACCCTTTTAAAAAACCTTAAGTTTTTCGTGTATTGAATAAAGACTATTTTGTAGGTTATGTTGCTGTCCCTGTGCGCTGGGGGCGTGGATTTGAACCTGTGCGGCGCCAACCACATGCTGTTGCTCGACCCTCACTGGAACCCGCAGCTGGAGCAACAGGCCCAGGACCGCGTCTACCGCGTCGGCCAGACCCGCCCCGTGCACGTGCACAGGTACAGACGGACAGGCAGACATACAGACACTCAAATATAACGACACAACACATTCCACGAGAGACACCGAGGGAGGGTGAGAAGAGAGTGACACAAACTGACTGACACCCATAAACAGGACCCAGTACTAGGGGATATGAACACACAAAACTCACAAACACTTTTTGCTAGTGGTAGAGCTTGGTGCTAGGTCCGTCCGGGGTGGTACCACCGTCTTTCCCCGCTAACCTGCCGTCAAATAGCAGTGCTCACATTGTTGTGTTCCGGTAGGGGGTTAAGGCAGCCGGTGAAAATTCTGGCACAGAGGCATTCCATCTTAGGCCTCAGGGTAGGCAACGCATTCGAGATCTTATGGGGATCATAGGATTTCGGTGTCCATGGGCCGCAGTGACCACTTACCGGTGGGCTGTGGGCTCTTATGCCTATACCATAGACATATAAAAAAACACTGATAAACACAGAGCCACACTTCATACACTACACCTGTTTCATATAACGCCGACCAAAGAATCTAAAAGACTTATATGAGACATAAGACATAATTCTCGAACTAATAAACGTTTTAAATATGTACATTATATGAATATGGTCAAGCGAAACATTGTGACGATATTTTACCCACAGAATCAGCTAGCAAAAGCATGTTCTTTAGGTTCTTTTTCGAGTTAGTAATAAATAGGCTTAGTATGGCCCAGTATGGGATTGACGGTGTGAGCGACACCTGAAACCCATATAATTATTATTACCATCACAAAAAAAGACCTAAAAATCATGCTTAGAATCGATAGCTGACTCTGTGGGTAAAATATCGTCACAACGTTTCGCTTGACCACGTGTACACACATCCGTTTCCAATAATGCCGACGAGAGAATCTAACCTATGTCCACTGCTGGACATAGGCCTCCCCCAAGGCTTGCTACTCAGTTTATAACGCTGAAGAATTCTTTCATACTGTTATTAATTTTTTGCCAAAGTTCTATCATATATTCATAAGTGAACATATAACAAACTGCTCACAGCTGCTGCCCCATAAATATCTCAACAGCTATAATAACAATCGATTGTTTTACAAGCTGTCTTCCATTCAAACCGTCGTACCAATAAATAGCGTGGAAAGCGCACCCATTGAGAAATACCCCGCCGCGCGTGGGCGGGCGGTAAAAACTCGCTACAGTTTCCACAGACAATTATGACAGAAGTGTATTCAGAGAATAGAGATGACGACAACTTTTTTTCCTTAGTCTATCAGGAAGATTCAAAATTTCAATTACAGTTCACAATAGACATTCTTACAGAAATTACATTTTAAGGGATGTATAATGATGGGATTAAACGAACTTACCTGAAGTGAAGTTCTATCCTGATTGTATGTAATATTTGTTTCGAATATAACTATGCAGCTTCGTCAGTCTTGCGGCCCAATTGACGCGTATTCAAAGCTAAATAAAAAGAAAATAACATCCTGGCAACACCAAAGTGTCATTTAGTTCAGAGCACCAAGTTAAATGAATAATTAAGAGAGTAGTATTTAATTTATATTAAATACTACTTGACCCTCGGGAGGTGAGTGTTTATCCTACCCTCACCTGGGTGGGAGGGATATTCTTATATATTCGAAACAAATATTACATACAATCAGGATAGAACTTCACTTCAGGTAAGTTCGTTTAATCCCATCATTGTATGTAATATTTGTTTCGAATATAACTATGCAGGATGTTCAGAGAACAAAAAGTAATCATTCTCCAAACAAGACCTAAATAATACAATATTTATGAACTTATAAGTCTATTCTAACTAGACTATAGCCAATCATAAATAATTATATATGAAATTTAAACCTTATATCCATGAATCTAAAGGATATACCTAGAATTTTCACCTACATACATTATCAGTTATCACACAACAGACTCGTGGCTCATGTTCAGTTTGAATTCAAAGGTTCACTTCATTAAGTATAACAAACGATGTTTTATACATTTTTTATGATTTAGTGATGTTAGCTCCATAGTAACACCTAAACAATGCAAGTGAAATAACAGATATCAGCAGGGCGAGCAGAATATGCTACACATTACATCATGTAACACATGGTTGTCTGTTCCACAACCATCTCCCGACCGTTAATGTAAATTGTCTCTTAATTTGAAGCTTTAAAATGTAACAAAAGTTGGTCGTTCCTATCCTATAATTTAAACTTTACAACACAACTAGAGTTCCTGAGCATTTGAGCAAGGAACCAAAACCAAAGAACTGGAAATTCCAGACACTGGACAAAAATTCTCAACTACCTACCTTGCTGTAAATATTACACAATTTAAGGTATGAGGTATGGTAACCGAATCTCGAATGAGTAAACTTATGATTGTATATATGATTAAGTAATAAGTAAGGTACATAGGTAGAATAAATAATATAAAATTGTCGCTTTCTCTGAAGGTGATCCAAACGGTCGTTACTGTGACCGGTTGTGAATTTATTATTATAGATTACCAGCATAAGTTCTCATATGATGTATTCACAATCAACGTCAAAATTACAAGTTAGATACAGTTTTATTTATGGCATAAGTATAAGAACTTAAACAACAGGATTTTTTAACTGCCTATAAAGTTCTTGAATAATTTATATAATTTATTACTTCATTGAACAGTGTTCATTCAACAAAAAAGTGCATATAGTACAGAACTTCTGGTGATAAATCATCTTCTGAAAGTCAGCTCCCGAAATTAAAGAGCTTGTAAAATATCTGAAATCAAATCCATGTATGTACCTTAGTGGTTCAACTACAGAAATCTGCTATCTGGATAAAGTTTCCATTACAGCCATTAGTTTCATTTCATTGGGAACTCCTAGTAGGCGTCGTAATTTATTTATATTTATTTTAAGTTAAAAATTCAATTTAGGGGTTATCACTTAAGGACCTCTCACACTCACAATCTACCCTTACGTTTAGAGCAACCCCTTACATCAAGTAATCAAGGTATTAAGTGATCAGTAGTTTTCATAACATAAGTATTTAATAAAAAATACGGTCCTGAGTGCCTGCTGCACAATTTGTATAATAGCTCATAAAGCGAATACATGAAGCTCCAATTACAAATATATATATATCGAGACCCGTCTGAAAAGCATCTTTAACAATACCTCAGATATTTGGATTTATCACTCATCATGCAAATGTGCATTTTAATGTTAATTCACTTTAAGTACTGTAATAGTAAGTATCGAACGTTTCGTTGTCTCTGCCTTCACCAACGGGAAGCAGGTATGAGCTTTTTGGTAAGTAATACTGACTGTGTGGTGGCAATCAAATTGATTAAGTATTGTTAGTTTCAACGAAACTAAATTCACCTTCAGAATTTGGCCATGTCAATAAAATCTTCCAGCGGAAGGCTACAGGACCATAATTTATTTATTTATTTATTTAATAAAGAACCACCTTCATAATCTGACCATGTCAACAAAATCTTCCAACGGAAGACTAAAGGACAATAATTGGTAATACGCTCTTTGTCAAAAGTGAATTACTACCACAACACGAGCTTATAACTATCTTACTTTCAACGAAAGTATACTATATCACAACGTGATACAGTCTCTCATGCTCATTGATAATATTATGTACATTCAGTTTAAACTTTCCAACGGAAGCTACTTAAATTATAGTATTGTATTGTATATTCACTTTTATTAAAAATACTATTATTCTTTAATAATTTCCCAAATAAATATTTTCAACACTTTCATAACATAACTATGTCGGGAACTTCAGCAGAACCTGCTGGCTGCTCATTCTTGTACAATTTGTACATATATCCGAAAATAAGCAAATATTGCATCTGCATGCTGAATGAGAACATATATGTATTACCAACCCTATTCAGAAAATTGGTAACACTAGTTTCAGCAATCTTTAAGCTTATCGCTTGGCAATAAATGTTATATGAAATTTTACCCGTCGGCATTTTAGCAGGAGGCAAATTTTTATGAAAAATAATAACCTGTCTGTACTCAAAGACCAGACTATGCGAGCAACATGTGCAAATAGCATAATTATTATAAATAATTACAAATTATTAATTCTACCAGGTATATAATAAGTTTGTTAGAACACTATGATATAAAATACCAACATGAAGGTTCCCAGGGCCCAGCCCAGGGTATGTAGCCCAATCAGGACAAAAATAGCACCTGATAATACTAGCACTACTTAAGCCTTTTGTCATGGTCTATAGTCTTGTGTCTGAGTAACAATTAAAACATAGCAAGGGTTGCAATATGTGCAGGACAGGAGTGATGGCAGATATTTGTCCATCTATATAAATATGATATTAGGATATCACTATGGGAACTGAGACACTAATATACATAAGTGTTTTGAAACTGGCAGCACTCTTACTGCAGTTTACACCGTTGGTGTTTAAGATTGCTTATAATGTACTATTGTATGTACAATTCATATTTTGTGATAATTAAATTCTCAAGTTTTGTATCCCAGTATAGTACCTGAAAATATTATTTCCATCCTGATAACAATAATAATAAGCCTACGAAACGTAGACGACAAATGGGAGCATTCGACGCATTGCTATAATATTTGCGCAGGCGTCCTTATTTCTAACAGACCTCAAGTCCAGGTTACCATTACATTAAATGAATATGGGGTAATGAAAACAAAAATAAATAAATAATTGTAGTCAAATGACTTTATCCATGTGAGTACAAAAGAAAACAAGAAAATTTTCAAAAGTACCTACTTAGTAGAATTACCAGGTAGATCATTTAAAGAAAAAGAAAACTTATTACTAGGTTTATTGATAGTTATTAAGCATAATTGAAATTACTTCTATTTTCAGTAAGCAAAATAAATAAAGTACAGATAGCCTCATCACTTCATGAAAGTAAAATTATTAATAGCCCATACCCCATTGTCTAAATATGTAATTTGGAAGGTTCGATTTCTAATCTAATCTAAAAATAAATCTCATAATATATACTGTATAATGTGGAAATACCTTACCTCAAAAGACCATTAAGGTACTCAAAATAACAATAAAAATCCGGGCATGAAAGGTTGGAATGCTTAGAAAGTCCTCAAGTCAAGAATATTGTCTCTAATTTTTAATACATTAACAATGTATAATTATTAAGTTTTTAACCACTTTTATTTCTTGTCATTAACTTTAGATTTGGTACATACTCATGTGCCTCTTTAAACCTAAACATTTTATTACTAAATGTTATTTTTAAGTATGTCTATCTTACTCATGCATACATATGCTAAACTACCAACGCTTGTTACTTAGTCCTGTAACTAACTTATGTATCATCAACATCAAATGTCTGATTGACATTGTGACCTAAAAAGCTTGTTAATACTTGGTAAGAAATAGTACCTATATGTGCATGTGCAATGATTGTCAGCGTGTCTAACATTTACATATAATGCAAATAAATATTTACTGTCTAAATGGGTTATGTTATCTAAATATGTTTTATATTCTCATATTATAGTCTACAGGACACAGTAATTCAGGGGAGACCCTCCAATATACAACATCTCACAAACATCAAACTAAAAAATCAAGTAAATAGGTATTATGAGTTCCATTAAGTTCGAGTGATCAATATTTTAAGAACTTTAAAATATATGATAGAAATTGGTTCTGATCTTTAAAATTTGCAATATATTACTAAAGACTACCAAGTTTTTAATTTCACTGATCATTTTCTGTACATTTTTAAGTAGTTAATAAAAATGTTTGAAAGGGTTTTTGAAAAACAACAATCTTATGCCTAGAACTAGAACATACAGTTAAATTAATCAACTGAGGCCCATTATTTGGGTGTTCTTATGCATAAATGCATATAGTATCGAGTATTAAAACCATATGTATAAAGATGTATTATTTATTTACCTAGCGGTGAGGAGTACTGCATCATAATATAAGTCTGTGACTGTAAGAATAGATAGCCATGCCAGAAAGGAACTGCAATAGCTACGATCTTTGATATGGGTGTCCTTCGTATGGAATGGACACCCTTTGATTTCAATAAAGGTACTGGCCACCCAAATCATCTGGAGGTGTTTCAGCATCTTTACTATTTATGTGACAAAAGATATTTCATGCACTGGCATATAAAACAAGTCTAACTAACTGTTTGAAATACCCTATTTACACTGTTTGATGTAGGTATTGAGGTTCGGCAGAAGCGAAAAAATATAACCTAACTTTTGAAGAACGGAAATATAGATCGCTTCATTGTTTGTTTCATTATGATAAATAGATTATGTAGATAGCCACGAGTCTGTTTTTCAAATAGGTATTTACATACTCACTCACTTAAATTTCTTTCATTTTGGGGACCCAAAGTAGGTACACCGATACTGTTGCACTGCACAAGGAGGGATTTCGACCATATATGTTGTAGTCCACACTTATTTCAAGTTTTATATTCATTTGCAACTGTTGAATCATCCTTTTTAGCAAGTTTTATAGAATAAAATGATTAAAAACTTGGATATCAACAAAAAAATATCGCGTCGGAGGGCGCGAGAACTAAGAATGACACTTTGGTGTTGCCAGGATGTTATTTTCTTTTTATTTAGCTTTGAATACGCGTCAATTGGGCCGCAAGACTGACGAAGCTGCATAGTTATATTCGAAACAAATATTACATACAATATGTATAACCTATCTGTAAACGGCAGGACTGTATAAAACTATAAGTGTATAGGTATAATGTGTTATGTGTTACGTATAAGTTCCCTAGTAAGTAGATTTAAGTAAGAGATTTGATATGTAGATATAATGAGCCAATTAGATTACAGATTTATAACCAATTAGAATCGATCAAGCGGCGCGTCCGCATATTACCATATATGGTCATGAATCAAAAGATAGACAACTATCGATTCTGGTTGGCCCGCCCAAGCTCAATGCTCGCGGGTCACAGTTTGTAATAGGCAAGAGGTCAAGGCGGCTTATAAATAGCGCCTCAAAAAGTAAATGTTGTTGTGTCGGTCGTGAAGTCGTCGTGAAGTCGCTGTAAAAGTATTAGTAGTTCTGGTTAGTCGGTATTGTTATTTGTTGTATCGTGCAGTATAACAGTCTCTTGTGTTTTAGTTTGTGAACGTATTAGACAATATTTGTGTAGTTTTAAAGTAATTTTAAGTGACTAAATAGTGATTTTGTAACCTTGTGATTTGTGTGTGTGTAATTAAAATCAGTGTTCTTTTTATAAACTTTTGCTTTATTAGTGTACGATATAACCCCACGTAGGAAAAACACTTGCCGGTGTACAATAAATTAGTGGTCTCCAAGGGGAGTTACGCCCCCGCGCGCACGCGTCGTCTAACGTGCGCACCCAGTGTATGAATAACTGGGCTATCGGAGGTTGGAGGCTCTACATGGTCCTTCGAGCCGGATCTGAAGTGATTTCTTACCAATTTGTGCAATAACTATGTCGTACACTACGCGTTCACAAACTAAGAAGGACGCTGCAGCCTTAGCCCGCGTGCAAGAAGACAGCGGTGTGGAGGAAACTAGTCGGGCTCAGACGTCTATATCGCAGAGTACTGCGACGACGTCGAGAGTCGTGGAGAGTTCTGTGGTACGAGCGTCAGCTTCCAAGGACGGAAGCGTGGTTAGCGGGAGCTCCAACCGCGCTCGTGAGGCGGCACGCCTACGAGTGCAGTTCGAGGCCGAACAGGAACTACACGCAAGTAAACAGCGCGTCGTCGAGGCCAGGAAGGCCCTACAGCTGGCAGAAATAGATGTCGAAGAGGAGCAGGAGCTCCAATCCCAAGGTGAGTCACGTGTAGAGCAGTGGCTATCGCAGTCACGGATCGTTGATCCTGAGGCCCCGCCGCGGACCGAACCCGCTACGGCAGCGGGATATCCTGATGCGGCAGATGGAGGGGTGGCTCGGCAGCGATTGCGGGAAGTACAACCGCCAGTGCACGGTAACCGGGATGCTTCACATCGATTAGAAAAATCTAGATTTGGTCACGATGTTCTAAATGAAACATCCGCCACGCTGCTGCCAACCCAACGCCCGACGCCGACGCACGTGCGTGTGGATGGAGGCCGAGAACGGTCGCCCGAGGACGAACGGCCGACACACGCACCTGCTCGAGAAGTTCGCACATTTTTTGAGACTAGATTACGCTCGCCGCAGCGCGAGTCGCGGGCGGGGCCGCCGCCGATGAGTTCGGACCCGCGGCACCTGTGTTCCACAGAGAGGAACATACGACGTCGAGCGCCGTCGATCGGCGACGCCGAGCGACGCCCGAACAGCAGGTCAGTAAGCCGAGATCGCGAGCGAAGAAGGCCATCTCGCGCCATCGAAGAATTGACAGATGTCCTACAGGATATGGCGATGAGATCGCGCCAGAGGCCCATCCCCAAGGCATTTTACGAGTTGCCTACATTTAGTGGGGACGCCAAGGACTGGGCATACTTTAAGAAAAGGTATGACGATTCCTCACAAACATTTGGGTACAGTACACAGGAAAATATGTTCCGCCTACAGGCCGCGATACAAGGCAAGGCGCGGACATTAATCGAAGATTTGTTACGAACGAGCTCCGACCCAAGGGAAATAATAAGTTCCCTGGAACGCATCTATGGGAATCCTACTGCGTTATTGCAATGCGCGCTTCAAAAGGCGAGAGATTTACCTAATACGCGGGACAACGACGGCGCGCAGCTGCGTTTCTTCGCAGCAACGGTAAGATCCTGCGCGTCGACGCTGCGCAACATACGCGCACGAGGATACTTGAATAACCCGCAGCTTGTGAATGAATTATTAAGAAAACTCACTAGGACTCAGCAAACGGAATATAGCAAATTCGCAAGGAGCGAATCGATACGTCTAGGGCTAGACCTGGGAGTGTCGCCTAGGCTCGACATCCTAGTGGAATTTTTAGAGGAAATGGCGGATGTAGCGGGCTTTCTACAGAACGCAGAAACCAGTGCGGCGCCTACGCCCGCGCCGAGAGCGCCGGCGCGCCCGCAACCTGCACCACGAGCCCAGCGAGTGTACGAGGTAAGTACGACAAGTCCGCCGCCATTGAAATGCGTTGTATGTAGCAAGGACCACAAGCTGAGTTCTTGCCCTCAGTTCCGCCCGATGCGCGTCGACGACCGGTGGGAACTTGTCAAGAGTAAGAAATTATGCTTTAAATGTATAGCTGCCTCGCACAATAAACAGACGTGCCGCGCTAAAAGGTGTACTAAGTGCGACTATTCGCACCACAATCTTTTGCATGTCAACAAAAGAAATGACGTCACGCCCACACCGTTTCACGATGAAGCGCAAGGCGAACGTAGTCCTGCGCGGGATTCGCCTGCCGCCCACAGGTACAATTGGTTAAATTCGCAAGCGCAGCCATATTCCCGTACAGGTGGCGTCGCTTACGACGACTACGCAGTCGCGCCGCAAGCCATGCATCGCGCGTACATGGACAACTATGCACTCCCGTCGCGGGCCACGCCGAAGTAGTCGTCTCAGTTTCCCCGCAAGGGGAACGAGGTGCCGGTGTCGGGCCTTTCGGCCCCTGACCGGGGTTGTCAGCGCCGGCCGTAAAGACGGACCGGGTCATTAGGGGTGGTCGCCACGCGACCTGTGGTTATTGTTGAGGATAGGTCTTCCGATCTTCACGTCAGCACGGAGGTCTAGCCAGCCGGGTGAGACCCCTTGTGGGGGAGGCCCAGCTTAGCGACCGTCACGTACTGACGGCTTAGGCGTTCACGGGGGTATCCTCAACTGAGAGGATCGGGTCGCGTGGGTAGGGTCTTTTTCTTAGACCCTGAGCATTCCAGTGTATGATTCTCAGTAAGTTCGCCATTTATGACAGTAGATTGGCGATACCTCTGAGGATTACCGGAGCTGCGTCTTCTCCCGAGCGTAGAGCATGGAGAACGTCTTGGAGGATCTTGAGGGCGGCTTCTATGACTGCAAGGCGGCCGTTGTCCGTGGGGCCGGTTGAAGTTGCAACCGATGCTGGTGACCGGCTGCTGGCGGTTTTGTTTAGCTGTTTCACCTGCTCGGAGTTTGCCTTTGGTGCAACGGTCGTCACATCCTGGGCTGAGTCTCTCGGCTTTCTTTTGCTTCTCTGTCTCCTTTTCTTCTTCGACTGGGCGTACGCCGGGTCGTTTGCAGGGGCCATTAGGTTGGGGCTGTCTTTGGCAGTCTCAACCATGTTTACCTGGTTCACCGGAGGGGCAGTCGGTTTGGGTGTAGTGTTTGCTGGCCTTTTGCTACGGGCTTCCTTTCGTTGGGCGGGACACTTAGCATTGTTTGCTGTGTGATCCCCACCGCAATTTGCGCAGGTGGGCGGTTGCTCTTTTGGGCGCTTGCAGTCGCTTGCCGCGTGGGGTCCGCCACAGCGCACGCACGCGATGGGGCGGTGGCAATTGTGGGATGAGTGTCCAAATTTTTGGCAACGGTGGCACTGGGAGGGCCCCTTTTTGCCTCTCCAGCTCTCTATTTTCACGCCTTTCATGTATAGGAGCTCCTGTACCTGGTAAATGTTGTGGAAATTAGGTTTCTTTACTATTTGGGCGTAGAAGATACAGCCCGGCCTGCCCCGCCTGGCTCTGATGTTCCGCACGTATTCAGCTTCGAAGCCCAGGGAGAGGAGTTCCTCCTTAATCAAGGACGGCTCGGTGTCTGCCGGTAGGCCTCTAATTGCTACCTTGAGAGCGCGTTCGGAGGGAGCGAGTAGCAGTGCCATGCAATTGATGCGTCCATCTCCTGTAGTTTGGTGAGGTACCTCTGCACGGCTCGGAATTCGGTGTCGCTGCTCGGAGTGAAGCGAACGCCGTTTCCGAAGGGTCTAGCGTTGGGGATGCCCCAGGGTGTCCCTAAGGGCTTTGAAGTGGGTTGCCCAGTGAGGCAATTTCTCGACTATGATAGGCGGGTACCTGGGTGATTTCGTGGTGTTGGATTCCTGCAGGTCGCCTGCTCCGTTGGCTGGCTGCGGTTGATGCGTTGGTTGGCTGGCCGGGGTCCCCTGGAGTTGCGGCGGTGCCGGCCGGGCAGCTGCCGTTCTGTATGACATGGGCGCGGGTTGCCTTTC
>CAXARK010000631.1:0-13361 GCA_963971205.1 Aethes cnicana
GCCAGCTACGCCCACGACGACCTCACGCAGGTCAGTCACCCCGCGCCGCGCCGACGACGACCCCGCCGACAGCCCCGCGCCGCAGCCGCCGCACGCCGCCGACGTTTGCATTTGTCTTCTGCTAAGATTCAGACCTGCTTCTAGTGCTGACATACAAGTCGCTATGGCGCGCACCAAAGGATGCAAGAACAACATCAAAGTCACGGCTAGATTTGAAATAATCGCTGACTGAATTCGATCAGAAAGAAGTAAATTATCTGGTGCATAAAATAAGTTGGCAGTGTGTGTTGCAGGAGCAAGTGGGCACGGTGCTGCAGCAGCCGCTGGCGCTGGGCTACCTGGTGTCGACGGCGCCGCTGGGCGCCATGCCGGCGTGGTGGTGGGCGGGCTGCGGGCACCTGCGCGACGCCTGCCCCGCCTTCCTCAAGTCCGCGCTGCACCTGCACGCCGGCGCCGCCGACGACTACACCTCGCTCACGCAGCGCCGCGACAACACGCACCCGCTCGACTCGCAGACCACCACCGACGTGCTGCGGTCAGTACACCGCTCACGACCGCACTGACCACTGCACAGTACACAGTACACGTTCTACTCACCGCGACGACCACACCTCGCTCGTGCAGCGGCCACTACAATTACACTTCAAACGCGCCATTTCTCGGATATCTGGTCGTCGTCTGACATCCCACAATAGTCTCACTATAAAATATCCCGTATTGTGTTCCAAGTCGTGGTATCCTACTGGTTCGACCAACCGCCTCTCGTGCAGAGGGTCGGGGGTTTTGTCGGAGAATTTGAAATTACCACTGAGCTTTCCGGTAAAGGAAAACATCGTGTGGAAACCTGCACGCATCTGCGAAGTAATTCAAGGTGTGTGTGAAGTCCCAAATCAGCGTGGAAACTATAGTTCAAAGCCGCTCGGTATGTGAGGAGATCTGTGCTCAACAGTGTTACGTAAATAAGCAGTTGTGGTGAAAGTGTGCATGTGCAAAAGATTGCTTCCGACAAGACAAACACGACCGTCATTTACATTAGTACATTATTGCCGTGGCCGGGAAAGTAGGTCTTTGCAGGCTGAGTACTGGTTTAATATGTACGAAGCCTGCAAAGCCTTTCACGTGCCGAGGCTTATATAGTGCTTTTCTCAAAAATGAAAAAAAAACCTTGATATTCGGTATTCATAATACAGCATTGACACGCACGCAAAGGTAGTCAAGTACTTACAACAAATCCAATGGAACGCCAGTCTTATTTCGTATTCACCGATATTTGACTTTAACAGACACACTAACACGGCAAGTTAAAAACTCGCATGTAGATTTCTCGTTTTTTATAAAAATCAAGACCCTTTATTAATTTTTAAACCAAACTAGTAAACTATTTTCATGAAATTTAGCTAAATAAATCTGATACAAGACAAGAATTCCCGCTCTTTATGGATCGTTCTTTTTTTAAATTCCGTTCTGAAATACATTGCGCTGTTTCAGACACGGATAAAAACGTTTGGTTTCGCGTCAATTGACAGATACAGAACATGCAGACTTGGCTGTTTGGGAATTCCTTCGCGTATTTATCAGTAAAAAAAAAAGTACCTGTACGATAATGAAATTTCATACAACATTCCCTGCGCTTATACATGCCGCGGAAGTAAATTCATACAAATTTCCGGGGCATGCAGTTGAGTTTTTTTTTTTAATTTTTGACTGATCGTCAATGACGCACTTTGCGGTCTGATAGAAAGCAGACAATGACGAGTTTCCCGGCCATTTTTGAGAAAAGATAATTTCCAACAGCAACTAGCGCTCATAGTCCTCATTCCCACAGGTACGTCCTGGAAGGCTACAACGCTCTATCGTGGCTGGCCCTGGACGGAGAAACGCACGACCGGCGCTCCTGCCTCCCTCTACACGTGCAAGTGCTGATGCAGCTCTACCACACGGCCGCCGCGCTCGGCTAACCTTATCACTTCTAGCCTATACCACCCGGCCGCTTAGCCATACGACTAGACTAGGACCCACTCGCATCGACGCCGCTCACCGCTAACGGCCTATAAAAAACACGATCTCAATCACAACTCGAACGGCAGGCCGGGCAGCGCGCTGCAGTATCAATATAGGCGAGCGAAGACGTCAGTACACTTGTAAACGTGTGTGTACCACTACGCGGGCCAATGATTCACTCACCGGATGGAGGTGAGGCGAATTGCGCGCGGGGTAGATTCAGGCGGGTGATTCCGTGGCCATTCCGTATGTAGTACTATTGAATATTCTGTCCTTTAGTGGAGTGCGCCAACGCGTTAACGGCTTGGTCCGAGTGGGCCTTAGCAATACAACTAGTACTAAGCTATATTGTAGAGCGACTCTGAGCGTAATACGTAAGGTAGACCGTTCGATTGTAAGTACGATTATGATAAGCTGTTAACATCTGGATGGCGCTTCCGCGGGTCAATATCGATTGGTTTGGCTTCTTTTTTCGACTAGGAATGAAATGCGTAGTACAAAAATAAATTTTCTACCTTATTATACAGCCCAACCAATTGATATTTACTACGGAAACCGATAGTGTATTGTGATGCCATGATATTATGCATTGGTAGCTTAGGAATGTATTTGTGAAACATCGCTTGATTGTTGCTTAGTGGCGATAGGAACGACTCGGTTACCGATGCCACCTTCTAATTATTGTTACGCTCTTATATGGCTGCAGATGATCTAGCTCGAAAATATAAGAATTAGAATAGCTCATTTTTAATAGCATGACGACAAGACACCAATTTTACAATTTTTATCGAATGGAATCATTTTATAGAAAATTTATTACGTATAAGTCTTAATGAAATCAATAGTGAGAATTAGATCAATTCTATCAAATCATTGTTTTTAAGCTACAATCATTTTCTATACGTGAATTTACTGTGGACAACAAACCTGTATTTAAATCAGACAGTAGGTAATCAAATTGACGAGATTGACAGCCACGCCTTGCCATATTTTATCACATGACAAGAGAACGCACAATCATTATGTAATTGTATTAAACAATGAATTTTGTAAAATTTATTTGTCCTACACATGAATGAGCCAAAATTTGTGCTTTGTTAATTTGATTTAATCTTCGATTCTATCAACTACTACTTATCATGAAGTCACAAAGTATAGTTTGAAGCTTGGATGTTGAGAGATAAAAATGTTTATACCATTTTTCAAATCCATTTCATATTTATTTATTGCTTCCATACTCTGGAAAGCGACCACTTCCATATTCAGTCTTTCAATCAAACCATTCTTCCTTGATCTCCTGTCGAATTATCGTCAACCTCATTTTGCATAGCGTTCATTTATAATATTGATATATTTAATATGTTATTATCACTTCCATACATTTTCCGAGGCAGAATTTAAGAGGGTTTATCCCGAAAGTTGGCAACGTTGCATATAGCTGTCAAATGTTTCGCTGGATTTATTAATTTCCCAATATTACTGAATTAAAAAAGAAGTTATATTATATGGTTGAACGACGCGTCTCGCTTTATATGTGTTGGTTAGGCGTTCAAAAGATAGTACTTCCGTAATCCTAAAAAAATCGTGTTCCTATGATAATTGTTGCAATCCATACTTAATGTTTTCAACCATAGGGCGATAATTCATGTTTTTATTCAGTAATATTCAGAAATTAATGAAAACAGCGAAATATTTGACAGCTATTTCCGACGTTGCCAACTTTCAGAGTAAACCCTACTTGTAGTATACGTGAACACGACCTAATGTAACAGAGCGATGAGGGTCTCCCGACGTACGCGGCGGAGCTGGGTGGCGGTGGGAGATGGTAAACGGTAAATTGTAAAAACACACGATAAGCCGGATAGATATAATCTACTATAGGAACGCCGCTCCACAATAGGATTACACCATTTTTTGATGTGCTTTAAAATGATCCTTAGGATTGAAACAAGATTTTTTATTTTGATTTTCTGAATGGGATAAATACCTTTAAAAGTACTTTTAAATTTTCATTTTCAGTTTTCGCGCTAAATAGCTAGCCGCCATGTTAGCTTGGTCTGTGACGTCACTAGGATAGTAAATATAAGTACTTGTAACCAAACAAGTGAAGTCAAAACTTAAAACGGTTACCTGTAACGCTTTGTTTACAGTAGCAGTGATGACACACACAGCAGCTAACAATATGGCGCCTACCGTTTTGGGACAGATTAAAAAACAACATTTTACAAATGTAATTATAGAATTATTAATGCATTTTCGTGATTAAAAGTCAATGTTTTGGATAGCACTTTTATATAATCTATCATAAATCAGTACTTCCCGACTTTTCCTGTGTATAATACCCTATTCAACACGCTTCAATGTATTTAAAAGCACCTCTCAACGCATGTGTGTGTGCTGAGACAGCTGTCAAACATGTGTTGAGAGTGGTTGTGGTGCCTTTTAAATATTTTGAAGCGTTTTGAATTATCAAGGCGCGGGACGACTTCCTATAGTAGATTATCTCTACTTGTCAATTAGTAGAAATCATCTCCCCAGCGACACGCAGCTCTGTCCGTATAATATTAACTTTCATTTTCTGTACGAGGCCGCCACATCACATGTGATAGGGGACGTCATGTCACAAGTCTTATGTATTTATTACGGTTGTAATAATATTATTACGTTGTGTTGTTGTGCTATGTGTATGATGTAATATATTTTTATTATTTTACGTTATTGTATTAAACCGGTATGAATTACCAAAGGAGTAGATACATGTAGGTTCTAGATATTTTTTTAATCACCATACTTCTTCAACAGACTGTCTCGTCGCAGGGTACCAATGTCGCGTATTATTTTGTAAATCGAAACGCAATCTTAATTTATTACTCGGATATTATTTTTATAAGAACTTGTTATTTAAAATCAGATTATTTTGTGTAGTACTTTAGTTGGTCGATTCGTTCGGCTCTTACCCGTCGCGCAGTTTACTGTAGACAATTATACTGACTAATTGACCATTTACTTGACGCTGGGCGACGCTCACGCAGTTGAAGGGAACAAATCGCTCAATCGGTCTCTCCGCACCCCCGGCTTCGTACGAATGGGCGCGATACATTAAAAACTAAATAAATATGATTGCTAGAATGTCTTATGATGGGAAAATATAAACCTCCGATTAAAAAAACTAATTAGTGACACCAATAGTTTACGGTTAGAGTAATAGTAGTGAAGAGCCCCCTAGATAATGTTCGAAGTAGCATTTGTATAATTTTAGACATCGTCGTTTTATAAAAGTATAATGGAGTCCACGGAAACAACAGCGGTGTTGATTCATCGAATCTCCGACAGTTTGGTAGTTATATGAAATTTTCTATTTTAATATATACTAAAGCTTAAGTGTAGCGAGGTTTGCTGTGAACTGTAAATAACGTAACGAAACGCGATGTGAGGCGATTTACTCATTTTTAAACGTTATATTTATTTATCCAATCGCTGTGGACTGTCGTATGACCGAGTAATCATTTCGTGACTAGCTGAAATCAAATGAATTATCATTCAAACATAACAATGATGAATTGTTTTTTGTTGTTTATTTAGTACCTAATTATTGATGTTTTCGTCGTGAAGCAGTGCCGGACCGCTCGCGCCGAGCGGCGCCGCGCGGCACTTAACTGAATTATGCCTAGTTGAATATGAAATGTTTTAAATGTGTTACAGCATTTGAGAATATTTAATGATGTTGTATATAGTTTATATTTTGTTTTGTAAACCTTTGTACATAGCGTGGGAGAGCTCGCGGCCGCGCAGGCAGCTGGCAAGTCTTAAAGGAACCACTCGTAATATTTTGTACAGTTGTTGAGCGAGATTTGTAGTTGAATGTATTATTTTTAGGAATTTTCGTTTTCGATCTTTTTTGTTATTGTGAATCGTCAATTTTTTAGGGAAATGGTTTAGTACTGTACATAGAGCTCACCGTTTTGTCATATGCTAGAGTAAGAAGGGCAAATCTGATGATTGATGTGGAAATCAAATTTTCTAAATGGAGCAATCATTAGAAATTCGTAAAACAAAATTAGTGTAATACTTGATATTAATATAACTTTATAAATAACTGTGAAAATAGGTAATAATAATTATGAATAAAATATTACATATTTAAAAAGCACTGTTTTATTTCTTTTTTTTTTATAGTTTAGTGGTCCATCATAAAAATATTACACACAATTATCATTATAAATTAAATGTCCTAAATAATTTGCTTTTGTCATTCTTAAATTCAATATTATTCTCCCTTACAGCATAAAATATCCGAAGTCGTACAAACAATTTCTTCAAATAATCAAGCGGGAAGCATTTACAAGGAGCATTGAACTCGAAACTTGCTATTTTCTTGAGAATCTGATGCCCAATACTGATTATTTTCACGTCCTGTTTGCAGTAGTCCCGGAATCTCTTCTCTAAAATTGTTATGAAGTCTGTAAAATTCTGAGGTGGGGTCAACTTGCAATTCCGAATGTCCAAGGGAGCGCTGGAGCGGTAGGGCGCCACGTACTGCCGGCTCTCGGCCGAGCGGCTCAGGTAGTCCTTGAAAGCGTCGCAGGAGTGCTGCTCGATGCATTTCAGATACAGATATCTGCAAACCATATCAAATCTTTTCTTCTCTGGCAATGCAAGTCTGTAGTCCATAGTGCCCACCTTGATTGACTGAGGACCTGTTTTTCCTACTGATAGCAAACATTGTGGATTAAATGTCTCCTCTTCACTATTCCCTCTGCTATCCCCTATTGGCTTTTTCAACATATTGTACACAAAGCATCTAGCAAAATTTTGCCCAAACTCTCGACAAGTACATCCTTTTTTGCTTCGACTTCTTACTTTTGAAAATAATTTATTTAAATTCCTTTGGCTAAGACGGCTAGTGAGCAACTTCTTTGCGCCACCATCCTTTAATTCATTAAATAATTGCATTACTGATGTAATAGATATTAGCATGCAGTCAACAAATTTTATATTCTTTATTTCCAATCCATCAGATTTTCTAACAACTTTTAATTTATTGAATGTATCTGCCATTTCATTTAAAAATTTGCTCTGTTGTTTACTGCCAGAATAAGCTCTCTTGAATGGAGATGTGCTGGAGGTAGTAGAGTTTAAAATAGTGCACAAACTATTAAATCTAGTTGTAAACTCAGTATTGTCGCAGCATTTAGAAGAATTCCCTTCTTCTTGGAATGAACAACTTTTTAGGAAACCTTTTACTGTTTTCTGCAATGGTGCTGTATCGTAAATGTAATAAATATTTTTGTCATTGATTGAGAAATACGGTTTTGCTGGGGTGACTCGTTGTGCTGCCAACATGTAGAGTAGTTCCGTTTTTGGGTCGGATACAAATGCTTTAACATCCAAGCCTACATCTATCAGTAAAGTAATGATTTCTTCCACCCACACGGAGATATCTGGAGAATTCTCATGTTTGGAAACAAGAGCATATGCAATTGGTTGAGACCATTTCTCTAAAATCCCTTGCACCATGAAGACTACAGCATGTCTAGCGGGTTCAATCTTCTGAACCCCATCAATTTCATGGAAACCCTCAACTTTATCACTTTTTATATTATAGTACAGGTTGGGTTTCAGTTGCATAGTTCCAATTACAACACTGCAAATTCTTTCTCTTTTAGACATATTTCTCACTTTAACTTTCAACACATTTATCAAGCCATTACTTAATTTCGAGCTTTTTGGTATTAGCAGTTTCTTCACTGCATTCATGGATGGCAGTCCCATCATATCTTTGAGGTGGTTATAAGCATTTGCTCCAGAAAAGTATAAATTCAAAGCAAACATGTGGAATTTATAATTATCTACATTTTCCTTTGAATTCATTTGCCACTTTACAAGTTGCACCATGCCCTTTGGAAGATTTTTAATGCAGGATTGTAAGAAATAATCATTGGTTTCAATTGGATCTAATTTCCTTTTCCTTGACTTTCTTGAAGTATCTTCAATTTCCTGAGGAGTTTGAGTTTCTTTATTCACCTTTATGACACTCTCACAAAACTGGGACATATCAGTAAATCCAGTCAATTCAGGGGCGCTCACCAGCTGTGGGCTAGCAGGTTTTTCTTCATAATCATCGTCCAACCTTTCAATCTTTATATTTTCTGCAGGTATTATCTCAGATATAGGTTCAATAGTGAGAGTTATATTTGTTGTCTGTATTTCTGTATTTGGTTTAGTATTCATATCCACAAACTCTATTTTCTCCATGTCAACAGTCTTATTTTTAGAGGTGCGGACTCTCTTTTTGGTAGTTTTTCTACCGCTTTGTTTTTCTATGCCATTGCCTTGGCATGGCGGTTTGGGGTGGCGGAAGGCGAGGTTCACATGTTCTAGAGAGGGAAAAGCATCCTTGGTAAGACTTTTCCGGCTCTTTGTCGTTCCACTAATGTGTCTTATGAAGCACTCCTGGAAATGAGCTTCGCAGATTCTGTGGTTGCCTCTCGACTTGTTATCAACAAGTTTTTCAAATAAATCCAGACGATCAACTGCTTTTAGCCACTCGTATCTTCTGTAATTATAAAGAAAATTATATAAAATTGTATTGTTTATACCCGGAACTGACATTTGACACAAGAAAGTGGAGAACCAGCTCACTGAACGAAGAACTGGTATGGAAAGTTGATTTACCTTTCTTTGTCGCTTGGGTAAGTGAAGAAAGACAAGTTTTTATTTGCAACAGAACTTTGCTTGCACACGGTACATATTTTACCAACCATAACGAGTTTACACAATGTAACAAATCGAACGGTTAGATTATTTTAGTAAGCGGAATATTGGGATGCTATGGAATATATATATATATATATTGTTGATATGGCGTCTGCCGAAGCTGCAAGGCACTTTTGCCAATGTCAAGTGAAAGAATATAAAGGCTGCGTTCCGAATCGTGCTTAGAGCGCACACGGCACCTTGCATCCTTTTTTCTCTTGGGAGTCGATTTTCGAGAGGAAAAAGGATGCAAGGTGCTGTGAGCGCTCTCAGTGCGATTCGGAACGAAACCATTGTAAACGTCAACTCGTATAGAGTAGAATAGTTCTAAAAGGGCTCGAGTTCTTTCATCGTTTTTTGAGAAAAAAAACGGAAATGAAAGTTCAACGCATGCAAATAAATCGTATCGTATCGAATTTAAAATTCATAAAAAAAGTAAAATTCGGTGTCTACTTTTATTTGGTCCCTTTCTGGTCCCAATGTCCTGAGCCGTTGTCATTACACCAAAAAAAAAAATCCCTGACAGTGACACTTGACTGACAAAACTTCAGATTTCAGATTTACGATCGTATTTTTCTTAGATTAAGTATCTCCTAGATGCGCTATATAGCGTACCCCGGTAAGGGATAGGCATATAAAATGTGTATGTGTGCGTCAAGTACATGGGGTGGCAAGGTGGGTAAAAAATTACCCCACTCCAATAACTAGCTATCACACGCGACTTTGACTGACGGTTAAGATTTAGAGAAACAATAGTGGTAAATGTAGGTAACTTACCAAATTTCAGCTATCTACATGACTTTTATATATGTACAGAAGATATTTCCTAGAGTGGCACACGGAAAGACCTGTTATAAAGACATGTAGTTTTTATTACAGGTTTTTCCATGTTTTGAGAGATTCCCAGATTGGTCCACCAAAATGGACTCCCTGTATTTCTAGCTAGGTATTATACCATCAGGTACCTACTACAGAAGAAATGAAAATGCAAGTATGTTTACTCATTTATTTTCGGTGTACATAAATCCAAAAAAGATTCCGTCAAATGTTGACGTCTCTCCTTAGTGAAGTCGGTAAAAAACGTCTCAGTTGATCATCATTATTTCTCATTACTAGTTACTACTTCATGTGAAAGCGTTACTAACAAAGTGACTTACACATTCATATTATTATCCTGAGTTTATTTATTTTATTTTTGCAGCATAACTTTCCCCAGATATTGGGTATCTGGTGGGCACTCTTATATTTCATAGCTGGTATCCCGAACCGTGGCTAAATTAAAAATACAGCTTGACTTATGGTGGCATACATAGTAAGCAACATCGTAATTTGGGCGGATAATATTAAAAACATCGGTATTTTGAAAATGATTCATTTATGTTATTATTCAAAGATAGTTGGTCAATTTAATAGAACATGAGCTAAATATAACTTACGTAACGCTATCATACCGAACAAGATGAGTTTAAATGGCCAAAATGAAATACTTACGCACGAAAGGTTATGTTTTCATAATTTTGCTGGGTACGTCTTTTATACCTGATGGTCGGGCGAATTATAATCGCTATCTTATAGGGGCAAACGTATATTAGTAAGAACAGTGCACTATCATAAAACATCTGTAATATTTCTCTTATATCAAATAATTTTGTTGTTTACACGAAGTCACACTGACATAATGACTACTCTTTTTATTTGCCACAGCTCAGCTGTGGCAAACACAAAAAAGCTGGTACGCCGATAAGGACAAAAAATCTATTACTTCTCTCATCTTTCACATTAAGAAATGTATAAATGCATCCCGCTCGCACGCTGTCAGATTCGACATGCCATCCCCTTGGTATTTTTATTTTTTTCTGCGACTATATCTTTTATCGTTTCAATTGTTATATGTATCAGTCAAGTAATGTTGTCGTGTACAAATCGGTCATCATGTACATGTATATCATTTAAAATACTAGCACAATTAGAGCGGTGTTCGTAGGCGTGAAAAGAAAGCATATCGGGCATTCGCGCTTTCCCTTTAGCCATAATGAAGATAAATGAGAAGAACCTGTGCGCCTTCGCGTCGTCGGCGACGCCGGTGGACCGCGAGGGCTGGCTGGACATGCGGGCCGAGGTCGGCAAGAGCTACCACCGCCGCTGGTTCACGCTGAAAGGAAACCTGCTATTCTACTTCGACAAAAAAGGCGAGAAGGAACCTGCCGGGGTCATCGTGCTAGAGGGATGCACTATCGGTGAGACAGTCCATTCATATAACTCCTCGTCATTGCCATTGTAGCACTTTATTTGGAACTAACTTCTGCCCGCGACTTCGTCCGCGTGGAATTCGGCAAAAGCGTTCCCGCGGGAGCTATGGGTTTTTTCGGGATAAAATTAGCCTTTATGTTGACCAGTGCTATAAACTACCTCCATACCAAATTTTGTTGCAATCTGACCAGTAGTTTTGAGTTAAATCTGGACATACATACGTACATACATAAAGACGATTTTTCTGAAAATCTTTTCTTTGTATTCAGTGTAATTTACATAGTCCCCTCGATTTTATCGTTTTTTTATTTCTTTTTCAAGTTACAGATGCGACTTTTCTACAGACTTATTATTAGTATAGATAAGCGCAACATGATACTATTACAAAGAGATCAATTAAAATATTAACTAGCGCATAAATCTACATATAAAAAGGTGCGATAAATTCAGTAAAAAAACAACATAAAACCTGAATATTATTTATTGCATAACTGTTATGTTATGTGTGATGGCTATCATATCATAAAGCTTGCTTTATGCTAAAGCTGATGTTGAGTAATTAGAAATTATTTGTAATAGTGACACTACTGTAAGCAGCACATTGTTATCTTTTTAGGGTTATAGTTTTGCCATGTCCGTCCGTCTGTCCGCACTATTGCTCGGAGATGCTTAGTTCTAGAAAACTGTAATTTGGCATGAATACACATATTAGTTACGCAGACAAAGTGGTATAATAAAATTTTGAAATATATTTTTTTATAGGGTACCTCCCCTACTCGTAAAGTGGGGATGTAATTTTTTTTTTTTGCCTACCCCATGGTGCGGCATATCGTTGAATAGGTAGTAAAAAAAATATTGTGGGTTTGTTCAAACCATTTTTTGATTAAGTGATGTGTTTGTGAAATATTAAGCTTTAAAGTGCTATTTTTTGTTAGAGTCACGTGTCCCCCCCCCCCTGCCAGCTAAATGGTGGTATTTGGATGGCTGAAAAAAATCACGGTTGTGGCATATATAACGTAGTTGAAAGAAAAACTATCACAGCTGAGTAGGCTATACAAACTTACGAGTTATAGTCGACCAACTTATGAAATGATTAAAAAACCAATGATTTTTCTCAAGCGGCAGGGGCGTCGGGCGGGCACGTCATACCACAGGCTAGCTAGATGATAATAAGTCTTAGAAAGGTACTGTGGGCATCGTCAACTTCGGAACCCTATACTTTGCGCGTGACCCGACACGCACTTTTTAGGAGATGCATTCTCATGTTACCCGAGGCTACTAAAAAAATTCACAAGAAGTGAAACAAAAGCATCGGTTTAATTAAAGTCATATTTTAATTGTTTAGAGCTAACGGAAGAAGAAGAAGCATACAGCTTCAAGATAGTGTTCCAGTGCGAGGGTGGGCGAACATTCTACCTGTGCACCAACTCGCAGGCTTCCATGGAGGCCTGGATGAAGGCACTAGCCTGCGCCAGCTATGACTACATGAAGCTCATGGTGGCCGAACTGCAGAGGCAGCTGGATGAGGCTGAAGGTATGTCATAATGTCTTTGTCGGTGCTCCATAATCATTAATGTCTATTACAATTACACCATATATAAAAAAATACAGAAACAAATAAAGCATTACAGATTATGAATGATACGTACAACTTTCATAGCATGTCTACAGTAGAACCAATTTTAAATGATTTAATTTAGCTACAAAGCAACAGTAGCTAATCACTAGTAATGAAATGTCACAATGTGTAAGTGTAGCTTATTCCCATTTCTTAGATAAAATAATTCCCATTTTGTGTCTCTGTAAAGCAAGAGAAGAGAAATTGAATGAATAAGACAGTGTTCCGGGTGTGTGTGGACCGGTGGAAGCAAGTAGCACAGGACCGGTCTGAGTGGCGAGCCTTGGGGGAGGCCTATGTCCAGCAGTGGACGTCTTTCGGCTGAAATGATGATGATGATGATGAAGACAGTGTTCAAAATTATTTGCTAAAGTTAGGGCCCTGTCCATATAGGGCGTTAAACGCGCGCTTAGAAAGGGACAACACTATGCGCTAGAGTGAGACGAGGGTTGGTTTCCTTTCTCTAGTGTTTAGTGTTGTCAGTTTCTAAGCGGGTGGTTAACGCTGAATGTGGACAGGGCCTTAAAGAGCTGCTTGTTCATCCCGCGTGGGATTCGATTATCTCGTTCCGTCGCGAACTATGCTTTTATCCAGGATTGAAAGTAGCCTATATCCTTCCCCGGCACTTCAGCTATCTCCAGACAGACAGAATTAGTTTCGCCTTTCTAATATCAGTATGGATTTCAGCGGAGGCGGCGGCAGAGGCGGCGGCGCCGGCGGCCGCGGCGCCCGAGCC
>CAXARK010000632.1:0-19506 GCA_963971205.1 Aethes cnicana
CAGATCGGCGGACCTTGTTTTCTTAGACCATGTTTATATGCAATTTTTCAAAAAAAAAAAATGTTATGTCTTCGGTGTCATTTATCCATGGTGGGTCAGATCGTATAGCAAATAACCCACAGTATCGGCTATCGATTCTAAGTATATTGTAGAGGTCTTTATTTATTTTTTGAGTTGGTAAAAAAAAATTGTATATGGGATTGGTTGTGTGAGCGACGCCTGAATCCTATACAAAATGATTTTTTTACCAACTCTAAAAAAATTAAAGACCTCTACAATATACTAAGAATCGATAGCCGATACTGTGGGTTAATTATTTGCTATAGAATCTGACCCACCATGTATGGTCTATACATACATTCGACTTCTTTTACGTCTGACGTGTAAAAGTGCCGCTAAATGGCTAATTTGCTGAATAAATGATTGAATTGAATTGAATTTAATTTAATTTTCAAGTTACAGACGCGAGTTCTTCTACAGACGTATTATTAGTAATAGATAAAAGGTGTTGTTTTCGTTATAATTTATCTAACACATCGATTCCAACGTTCTAGGTTGAAGCGGCTTCGAGAGATAGAGCTCCGCGACTGTTCGCTGGGGCCCGAGGGCCATGAAAGCCTGCGCCGGGCCTTTATAGACAACTCTGAACTCGTGGTAAGTCGGAAAACATGCATCATACCATGATACATTAGGGATGACGACAGGGTGAAGAAATCGAAATTCTAATTAGTCCGTCAGTCAGGTAATAAAAAAATATTAGACACGTATTTTTTGTTTTATCAAATTAACAAAGTATGACTAAGTTAAAACGCTTTAAAGTTGGAGAGTGGGGCTAACTATGTACGTCACCGTTAGGTATAAATCGTACCTAACCGTGACGTCACGCGACATTTCAACTCAATATATCTCCGTATAAGTTAGATTACGTGAAAAAAGAAAAAAAATACGTGGCCAATACTTTTCAATAATCTTCCTGACAGACTAAGGAAAAAAATGTTGTCGTCATCCCTATTATATACTTCACCAGGTAAGGTATGCTACTCCGGTGGCTGACACCGGAACGTCATTCGCACTGCTGTGTGTTGCAAGTGGTGTATTAAAATAATCCCCGACCCCCATGTATCCTGTGAGTGTTTCATTAAAATATTGCGTTCATTCGTTTTTAAACTCCCATTTTTTTTGCATTAACAAGTAAATGCAATGTGCTTATAATTTATTTTGCATTAAAAGGCCGAAAATATTTCTTTCCTTTTTGTTTTATTGCAATAAAGTGGCAACTCGACTTTGACGTTACGGTGTCACAACCCGGACTAGCAGACCTAAGAATGTTTTTTTCGAGTTGGTAAAATAGTACATTATGATGCGGGCGTGTAAAATTTGTTATTCTATCACAAAATGACAATTTCGCACGTGTATCAAACGATATTTTTTAATAAATTTGCGAAAAAATATATAAAAAAAAGAAAAAAAAACTAATTAGTTTAGTTTTTTTTATAGGATATTTATTAATTTGTTTTCTGCGTGGCGGTTGGCAGTTCCTCGCCACAGAGAACGCGGAGGTGATCGGTGACCGGCGCGCCGAGCTCGTGCAAATCCGGTCTCACGGTCGGGACGGAGTCGGCGCGGAGGATTTCGTGACTGCGCCCATCGGTGAGTGCCGACAGAACTATACAGGCATCGGCGCGGAGCTTGAGCGGTGCCTTCGATGCGCAGAAGTCGAAAATAAGGTCTCATCGGGAGAGGGGCGCGGGACGCAGCGCTGTGCCGTGCGCGCACGCTTATTGGCCCGTTTAGTCGTAAGCATGCGCAGAAATCCCGTCTAATTTCGCTCAACGCTCAAGATCCGTGCCAGGGCCTGTCCCATGTCGATGATAGGTAATTGACAATATTTTTTTACATTATTTTATTAGCTACTGATAGAAAGTTTGAAAATTTTAATAGTACAGTAGTTCTTTTTTTTTTCGTAAGTTTTAAATGTCACTTTAAATAGGGATGACGACAACTTTTTTCCTTAGTCTATCAGGAAGATTATTAAAAAGTATTGGACACGTATTTTTTTCTTTTTTCACGTAATCAAACTTATACGGAGGCTAGCTTTTCCCCGCAACTTCGTATGCGCAGAAATATTAAATGTAAAATCCCGTTTTTTTCCCGTTCCCGTGGGAATTTTGCAAAATCCTTTCTTAGCGTATGCCTACGTCATAACATCTATCTGCATGCCAAATTTCAGCCCGATCCGTCCAGTGGTTTGGGCTGTGCGTTGATAGATCACTATGTCAGTCAGTCAGTCACCTTTGAGTTTTATATATTTAGATATATTGAGTTGAAATGTCGCGTGACGTCACGGTTAGGTTCGATTTATATATTGGCTGGGGATACTTAGAATCTATAACCAGAATTTTTGTCTGTTTGACTGTTTATTTGACCGCGCATCACGTGAAAACTACTGGACCGATTTTGAATTGAAATTTGGTATGAAGATAGTTGGAGTCCCGAGAAAGGATATTTATCCCGGAAAAACGCATTGTTCCCGCGGGAACGCAATAATCGAGTTCCACGCGGGCGAAGTCGCGGGCAGAATCTTGTTTTTTATATACCTATGCCCACCTGATGGTAAGTGGTCACCGCGGCCCATGGACACCGAAATCCTATGATCCCCCATTAAGAAACCATAAGATCTCGAATGCGTTGCCTACCCTGAGGCCTAAGATGGAATGCCTCTGTGCCAGTAACTTCACCGGCTGCCTTAACCCCCTACCGGAACACAACAGTGCGAGCACTGCTATTTGGCGGCAGGTTAGCGGTTACTTTAATAAAGAAAAAAAAACTGAACCTTTTTATTGAATTCTCTAGACCGAAAAGGTTTTCGAGTTAGAGATCTTCTACTATCCAAAGTCCCGTGCCTTCACATTTAAAAACGCTTCAATGTATTTAAAAAGCACCACTAACACTCTCAACACATGTGTGCGTGCCGAGACAGCCATCAACTATGCGTTGAGAGTGTTGGTGGTGCTTTTTAAATAATAATAAAAAAATTGAAGCGTTTTGAAACGTGAAGGCGCGGGACTTTAGATAGTAGAAGATCTCTATGCCTTACTAAAAAATTGAAATGTTTACATATTATTGTCTCCTTTCACAGATGGGAACGGTGTGCCGATACTTTTTGCATACCGCCGCTTGTGACGACGAGTGTCGATTGAACGAGGAACCAAATTACCGAAAAACAACTATAATACTATTTTATCTCTAAGAAAACAAGGTCTGCTGCTCCGGATCGCGTGACACCGGTACGTCAAAGTCGAGTTGCCACTTTATTGCAATAAAACAAAGATGAAGGAAATATTCACTGCCGTTATAATGCAAAAGAAATTATTTGCGCGTTACAATTGTACTTAATTGTTTAAGCACACAAAATGAGACAAGTTAAAAACAATACAACGTAATAATTTAAAAAAAAAAACACTCACGGGATACATGAGGGTCGGGGATTATCTTGCAACACACAGCAGTGTGAATGACGTTAGGGTGACACCCACACTACTACAGAATACCGGACTGTCATACCTGGCGAAGTATATTATTGTATCATGTATAGGGTCAAGCAAAAGGTGGCCTAGTGGTTCGACTTACCGCCTCTCATGCAGAGGGTCGGGGGGGTCGATTCCGGCTCGCACCTCTTAAGTTTATTTATTTGGGTCAATCAACTATTTCTTGTTGTTATTCTGTCCCATTGTCCAGGGGACAAAATGAGAGGATTTTCTTAGAAAAACTGTAACAATATAGAATTCTAAGACGCTCAGAAAGTGCTTCATTGAGGAAGGGATTTAAAATGGCAAAGAAACCCCACATTTAGTGAATTTAAACCCACAGAATAGCGATTTTAAAAAGTGGCCCAGGGGACAGTAACCATGGCAACTATTGACATAAAAAAGTTGATTCACCCATGTGCGAAATTCAATTTGAATTTAACACTGTGCTTTTAGGTGAAGGAAAACATCGCGAGGAGCCCTGCACGCATCTGCGAAGTAATTCAAAGATGTGTGTGAAGTCCCCAATCCGCACTGGGCCCGCGTGCTGACTGCCCAAACGCTCTCGTGATGAGAGGAGGCCTGTGCCCAGCAGTGGGACGTAATAGGCATGTATATGTATATATGTATGTATATATATATATATATGTGTATATATGTGTATATATGTATATATATGTGTATATGTATATATGTGTATATGTATGTATATATATATATATATGTGTATGTAGTGGTGTTGGTGGATTTCGATTGAACGCCTTCTAGTAGTAGTAAATTGTTTAGAAATACACTTTTCAGCCACTGGACGCTAGATGTCGATCTAGCGTTAACCCGGGTTCCGGAGCACGCACTACAGTATGGGCTCTGCCACTCTTCTTGTATCATTTCTCTATGTTATAAATGATTTTTCGAATTCATAATTGTTTACATTATATTTCTCTCATAACCCGCAGTGTGCACTTATGTTAACTTTTGACTTAAAATAACTACTTTTGTATGAATATTATATTCCATATTTTTAAATCGTCTTGATGTTTATCAAAATAATTGTTAGATTTTATACTGATTAAATTTTAGATTATTATTACTTAAATATATTAAACAATAAGACAGTGATTTGTTTCTACCTCATGTCGTGTAATATTAATTCATTTAACAAGGTATTTCCACACCAGTAATTATACCATAGAAAAATATAGGTAATGTTAGAGATCTTCTACTATCTAAAGTCCCGCGCCTTCACATTTCAAAACGCTTCAATGTATTTAAAAAGCACCACCAACACTCTCAACATATGTGTGCGCGCTGAGACAGCCGTCAACTATGCGTTGAGAGTATTGGTCATCATCATCATCATTTCAGCCAAAAGACGTCCACTGCTGGACATAGGCCTCCCCCAAGGCTCGCCACTCAGACCGGTCCTGTGCCACTTGCTTCCACCGGTTTCCCGCGACCTTCACGAGGTCGTCGCTCCATCTTGTTGGAGGCCTACCGACAGCTCGTCTCCCGGTTCGCGGGCGCCACTCGAGAACTTTCCGGCCCCATCGGCCATCGGTCCTGCGAGCAATGTGCCCCGCCCACTGCCACTTAAGGCTCGCAATTCTTCGGGCTATGTCGGTGACCCTAGTAACCCTAGAGAGTGTTGGTGGTGCTTTTTCAATAATAATGAAATAATTGAAGCGTTTTCAAATGTGAAGGCGCGGGACTTCAGATAGTAGAAGATCTCTAACCTAGAATGACAACCTTCATACTAATCAGCGTACGCCCGAAATAAGTGTTAAATGCGATAATAGATGTCGCTGCCTAGCCTGTATGATTTTTGAACTCCATGAGCAATATCCAGGGATCGCTTCAAAGTGTCATACAGGCCGTGTATGGAAATAGAGCTTTTCACTCCTCCTATTCGAAAAGGAGTACTTTGTTCCCCGTTTAGAGGGAGCAAAATGCGATTTTTCTCCCTCTCCATTTCTGTCCCACAAACAGGGAGCAAAGTAAGATTTTGCTCTCTAGGGAGCAAAGTACGATTGTGTTCCCTACTGCTACTGGTTTTCTCATAGGAGTGAAAAGCAGAGTGTGCAACACGGTAGCAAAATTATTTAAACCTTGGGTTACAAAGCTTGAATCCCTCGCTAGCTCAAGATTCGCTCCGCTCGGGATTCTATTCTAGAATCTTTCGCTTCGCTCTGGATTCAATCCGTCACCCACGGTAAAATATACCATTTTGCTCTCTAGTCACACAATCTACTATTTCAAATGTAAAGAAATTGTCAGTCTATATAATTTCCTTGTCTGATCATGGTCTAAGAAAACAAGGTCCGCCGATCCGGGTGACGTGTCACCCTTACGTCAAAGTCGAGTTGCCACTTTATTGCAATAAAACAAAAATGAAGGAAATATTTTCTGCCGGTATAATGCAAAATAAATTATTTGCGCATTACAATTATCATTTACTTGTTTAAGCACACGAAATGGGACAAGTTAAAAATAAATGAACGTAATAATATAATGAAACACTCACAGGATACATGGGTCGAGGATTATTTTAATAGACCACTTGCAACACACCAGTGCGAATGACGTAAGGGTGACACCCACACTACTACAGAATACCGGACTGTGGTGCTGGGTTCGTCCGGGGTGGTACCACCGTCTTTCCCCGCTAACCTGCCGCCAAATAGCAGTGCTCGCACTGTCGTGTTCCGGTAGGGGGTTAAGGCAGCCGATTTTTTTTTTCTGGCACAGAGGTATTCCATCTTAGGCCTCAGGGTAGGCAACGCATTCGAGATCTTACGGTTTGTTAATGGGGGATCATAGGATTTCCGTGTCCATGGGCCGCAGTGACCACTTACCATCAGGTGGGTTGTGCGCTCGTTTGCCTATACCAATGATATAAAAAAACTACCGCCCCTCATTCATGCAGAGGGTCGGCGGTTCACGTCCGGCTCGCACCTCTTGAGTATACTCATGTGCTCAATTCAATTTGAATTTACCACTGAGACTTTGAAGGAAATCATCGCGAGGATACCTGCGCGCATCTGCGAAGTGATTCAATGATGCACCGCACTGGCCCACATGGGGACTGTAGCTTGTAGGCTTGTGCCCAGCAGTGGGACGTAAATAGACTGTTTTAGTGGTGGTAAGGCGAGGCGAGATCAGGGCTATATTCGAAGTCTTTACATAGGGATCTCCCTGTTCCCTATAGGATCGCTCACGCGTCGCGTGAACCTTAAATAGCGAGATTTAGTTCTTGACGCATGAGCGATCCTATAGGGAACAGGGAGATCCCTATTTAAGACTTCGAATATAGCCCCTGGGTGATGTGACGAGTTGTGACCTTCACTCTTTCTACTATGACAACCAATTTCATTTTACCTATAATAAATAAATACTTATTGTTACTAAAATTACAACAAGTTGATCACTGTGCCATGACAAAGTATGGAGTGTGGAATGTGTCTTGGTAAGGAGCGCAATCTTATATGGCGAAACAGTTGAAAACGTGTCCAGCGGATTTGATAAGCAACAAAACAAAACACTCTCCTCACAACCGTTTTCGCCTCAGCGGCGCCATCTGAAGGCGCTACTGCAGACTATCCGCCTAGGTGGCTTGACTGGAGTGGCGACCGCAGCGCCCCCAACCTACCCGATTTGGTGTCCACCTTTAGAATTATAAAGATTGCGCTCCTTTACTTCAACCCTCCATAGCAGAAAGTACAAATGTATGTTTTTTTATATTAAATGGTTTTTATATGAAATCTTTGTTTTCTTTCAGCTAGTAAAAGTAGGCTAAGCGGGGTCTACCTCTTCTATTTCACCTTCCATTTAATGTTTAAAAACCTTCGACAGGGTAGGTAAGGTTAACGTTTTGGTAGTGGTAGGGTCCGTCCGGGGTGGTACCACCGTCTTTCCCCGCTAACCTGCCGCCAAATAGCAGTGCTCGCATTGTTGTGTTCCGGTAGGGGGTTAAGGCAGCCGGTGAAATTTCTGGCACAGAGGCATTCCATCTTAGGCCTCAGGGTAGGCAACGCATTCGAGATCTTATGGTTTCTTAAGGGATCATAGGATTTCGGTGTCCAACAGTCCACTTACCATGAGGTGGGCTGTGCGCTCGTTAGCCTAATGCCTATACCATTGACATGAAAAAAGGTAAGTATAAAGTGAAAATCAGTAGAAGTATTTAATTACATTTATTCACAATCGGGTCGCTAGTTTTGTTGGTCTTGAGGCCTGATTACGTCCGGCCTGACATCAAAGTCCAGGTATCTTGGGCGCATCACACCGGCGCCATCTAGAACAGAACATTTATGAAAGATATGTGAAAGTGTGTTTGTTTGTTTGTCCTTCCTTCACGTCGCATCGAGTGGACCGATTTGGATGAAATTTGTTATGGAGATGGTTCGAGACCCGGGCAATAATATAGGATACTTTTTATCCCGATATTTCCACGGGTCAAAACAATTTTTCAATGCTTCTTTAAATGTCTATATGTATAGTATCATCGGGTACGAAAATTTAAGTCTACGCGGGACGAAGTCGAGGGGAAACGGCTACTATTCGCTGTGTACAAAGTGGTGGGGGATGGGAAAACGATCGCAGCGTGTTACATTTTTTTTTGGTTATGGCACTAGTGAAAGCGTGTTAAGTACATGGATAAATATGAAATTTCTGACGGATTCCCGTGAAGTGAACTGTCAATGCTTTTACTCCGAAAGTTGGCAACGTCGCAAGTAGCTGTCAAATATTTCGTTGTTTTCATTAATTTCTGAATATTATTGAATGAGAACATGAATTATCGCTCTATGGTTGAATAAAACATTAAGTATGGATTGCAACAATTATCATAGGAACACGAAAATTTTAGGATTATGGAAGTACTATCTTTTGAAAACTTTCCATCGCATTTTCCATGCATTTTAATGTAATCTTAACATTTGAATGCCTAACCAACAAATATAAAACGAGACGCGTCATTCAACCATAGAATAATAACTTCTTTTTTCATTCAGTAATATTGAGAAATTAATAAAAACAGCGAAACATTTTGCAACGCCGGCTGCCCACGACCCCGAAAGGAGCCGCGGCCGCACGTCGTTCCAGAAGCTTCGATGACGTCACGCACCGCTGCCACACCGCACGAGCGCGCCGTCCGTCTCAGCGCACGCCGCCGCCCCACCACACGCATCGTTGCCGCTTAGTGCGCGCCTATATAAGACGTCGACTGCCTTCACGCCAGCAGTCGGTGGAGTGCGCCCGTGGCGAACGGAACTGGTCGGCTCGTGGAAACCCGAGTCTGATCGATCCCAAGCTAGGGTTCACTGCAACGACTGCCCTCTTCCGCTTCCCCTCTCCACCAGCTACTCACCCCTCACCGTGGCCGGCCTGTGGGAATTCAGGTCGATCCGGGAAGGACTAACCAACCCCCTCTCTCTCTCTTCCCGTGGACGGCCTGTGGGAAATCAGGTCGATCCGGGCAAGAACTAACAACCCCCTCCCCCTCGCCGTGGACGGCCCGTGGAGGAATCCGGGTAGTTCCGGCAGGGACCGACCGCATCCCGTAGGACGTAGCCTAGGGACCCGAACGCTCCAGACTAGGTCACCCGAGTAACCCCTTTGTCGCATTTATACCGAATTCTGGATTTAATAATAAACATTGGTTATTGTTGACCCTTGGTTTCTCTTGACGCTTCCGGTACCCTAGACCCCTGAGCTAGCTTATTCCCGAAGATCCCCAGTGCTCCTGCACGGGATTTAATGTTCAGTAGCTGACCGTAGGCACGACAACTATCCTGACGCCCTGCGCAGGAAGCTACATTACATTTGGCGCCCAACTAAGAAAAAACCTAGTTTTTTTTCCGAGTCTCTGCTCAAAAGGGTCATTTTTTTTTTCATCAAGTTAAAAAGAAAACCAAGGAGTCTTTTCTCATATTAAATTCTCCCGATTTAATAGATTTTAGACTGACGGATTAGGGGCCGTTTCACTGTATATCCCAGACATCCAGATTTTCTTTCAAATATAGTGAGTTGAGTGAGTTGGGGTTTACCCAATTAGTACCGAATTCAAAAGGTTGATATACCTACTCTCTACCGTACGATAAATCACCGTTTTCATAACAATCCCCCACGACGCAGTTTCAAACGCACGGGAACCGAAACCATAATTACTTTTCAAACCGGCCTGTGAAGTGTGACGCGGATCACACTGCCCCTCCCGAAGTTATTAAATTTTCATTTGCTATAGGATCAAATCCAGCACCTAAGTGACTTTAGCAATCCCTTGGGCATATAACCTTTCAGGGATTTGAAACCCTGTTCCAGCTTGTTCCGTGAATTAATTAATTAATCGTTCCTGCAGTTGTTGCATATTTTAAAAGTTTTTTTTTTAACCAATTACTCTTTTTAAATACATAAAACTTGAAACACTTCACACCTAAATGCCCACATCTTGGATCTACGAACTTAGAAAACCTGAAATAATACAGGAATCGATAGAAAGAGACCTACCAACAGGAAACTTAACGCTGGAGGAGCTAAGGCGAAACCTGGCCGCCTACCTACGAAAGCAAGAAGAAGAAGAGAAAGAGTCACTGGAAACCATGGCACAGGAAAACACACTGGAAGACGAGGACAGGAAGATGTCAAGAGACAATAATGTATCTCAAGCAGTCTCCAGCTGGAAAATCTCTTTCGATGTCAGAGATAATGCGATCGAATTCCTAGAAAGACTGGAAGAGCTAATCTCGGCCAACGAAATAGATAACAAAAAGATACTCACCGTGTTACCACAAATTCTACGAGGGAAGGCACTACTATGGTGTAGAAACAACAGAGCCCAGTGGAAAGAGTGGAAGGACTTCACCACACTGTTTAAGCTATACTATTTCCCCAGCGATTACGAAGCAAATCTAGTGGAGAGAATCATAGCAAGGAAACAAAGATTCAGGGAACCTTTCACAAACTATCTAACCGACTTACAAACACTCATCAGGAGACATGGGAAGATGAGCGAGGAAGACGTGAAACATAGGATTTACGAAAATATGCACCCGTCGTACAAATTATATATAAAGAAACAGGAACACAAGGATACACCGACACTAATTCAGCTCGCAACCGAATTTGAAAAGATAAATAGAGATAAATTCAAAGCAATACGGGAAGAAAATATAGTACAACCAAGCACCACCAATTTTAATAAATATCCAACCCATGGTGCACAACCACAATTCAGCGGCTATAAACACACCCCCGTGTCTGAGAAACCAGGAAACAAACCAAATAACTACCGAAATTCAAGACCACAAGAAGAAAAAGGAACCTGGCATAAAGTAAGCCCCGATTATAACACAGAGAACTCCTGCTGGAGCTGCGGGAAGGCAGGACATTCCTCGAAGGCGTGCTACGGGAAGAAACAGATGTTCTGCAGTATGTGTGGAAAATTAGGAATACTCAGCAAAGATTGCTGTAGGAAACAAGGAGCATACGGCAGAGGAGGCACGGGATCAGCAAACGAAACCAGAAGAGAAGATAACCGTTTATTCGTCGAGGTGCTAATAATGGGGAACAAATATGAAGGTCTGATAGATACAGGGTCTACAAACTCGTACATAAACGGGAACATATTCAAGATGTGTGTAAATGAAGGAGCAGTGCCAGGAATAAAACCACGCAGCATCGTGTTAGCTGATGGGACCAAAGTGAAAGTCAGTGAAAATATAATAGTGGACGTTGAGTTAAAAGGCATAAAAATAAAGCACTGTTTGAGAGTTTTACCACAGGCAACATCCGTCATATTAGGGATGGACATTCTCAAAAGAATCGGTTTTAACGTAAAATGGACAAGTCTGTCAGACGAAGAGAGTGGACACACCACAGGTGGAAACGAAGAGAAGATAGAGTTACACAACTCGCAACCGGAGTCAACGGGGAGCGAACTGACGACCGAAAAACAAACGATTGACGAGTTCATAGAAGCCGAGTTTAAAAAATGCGAAGGAAGCCCCAAGGGGAATACATGGGTGGAACACAGGATAAAACTAAAACACCAAGAACCGATCAAACAGAGATACTACCCAAGAAATCCCAAGTTGCAACAAATCATAGACGAGCACTTGAAGAAGATGCTTGAACAAGGAGTGATAGAGAAATCGAGCAGCCCCTACAGCTCCCCAATCGTACTCGCGAAGAAAGAAAACGGGGAGTACAGGTTCTGCATTGACTTCCGGAAAGTGAACGAAATCTCCGAGAGAGACGCATACCCGCTACCGCAAATAGATGATACGTTAGAAAAACTAAAGAATGCGAAATATTTTTCAAAATTTGATTTAAAAGACGGCTACTGGAACGTCAAGCTTGCAGAAGAAAGCAAACCTGTGACAGCCTTCACAGTACCAGGAAGAGGCCTATTCCAATTCAGAGTTATGCCTTTCGGCCTCCACTCCAGCGGCGCAACCTTTCAACGATTACTAGACAGGGTAATCGGACCGGAAATGGAACCTCACGCCTACGTATACCTGGATGACATAATCGTCTGTAGTGACAACCTGGAACAACACAAAGAGCACCTGAAAGAAATATTTAAAAGGATTAGAGAAGCCGGACTGCAAATAAACAAAAAGAAATGCGAATTCGTGAAATCAGAAATAGAGTACCTCGGACACATAATAACAAGGGAGGGAATCAAGATGAACGAGGGGAAAATTAAAGCAATCAAAGAATTAAAGCACCCAACCACAGTCAAAGAAGTAAGACGGTTCATCGGCATGACATCATGGTATAGGAAGTTCATTCCCAACTACGCAGACGTGACAACACCGCTGGTAAAACTGTTAAAGAAAACAGAAGCATTTCAATGGGGAAAAGAGCAAGAAGAAGCCTTCAAAAATATTAAGGACATACTGACAAAAGACCCAGTCTTAACTAGGGCAGATTTCACTAAACCTTTCATACTACAAACCGACGCAAGTGACCTCGGCCTAGGAGCAATCCTGATACAAGAACACCAAGACAGACCGAAAGTAATCATGTACGCAAGCAGAACACTAACAGACGTGGAAACCCGATACTCGACTACAGAAAAAGAATGCTTGGCGGTCATCTGGGGAATCAGGAAAATGAGACCATTTTTGGAAGGATACCGATTCACCGTAATCACAGATCATCAGGCACTACGTTGGCTCAACACCATGAAAAACCCATCAGGAAGACTAGCCCGATGGGCCCTGGAACTGCAACAGTATAACTTCGATATTGAGTACAGAAGTGGCAAACAAAATCAAGTCGCAGACGAGTTATCAAGAAACCCCGTGTGTGCATCCGAAAACGAGCCAACAGACTGGTATAAAACAAAATTCGAAAAAACAAGTAAAAACCCCGAAGCAAACCCAGATTACACCATAAAAGAGAGTAAGCTTTATAAAAGAATAGCAAACCCAGCATATGGAACAAAGATAGACTCTGAATCCCAATGGAAACTGTGCATACCAACCGAAGAGAGGAGCTACATTTTATCGCAAAACCACGACGTACCGAGCGCAGGTCACTTAGGCACTGCCAAAACCCTAAACCGAATAGCTCAGAGGTACTATTGGCCAGGAATGTTCAGAGACGTTTCAACATACGTGAACAAGTGCTTAGCATGCCAAAAACATAAACCAAGTCAAGAGAAAAGGACAGGACTAATGCATATAAACAACGCCGAAGCCCCGTGGGAAATAGTAACAACAGATCTAATTGGGCCCCTCCCAAGGTCATCAAAAGGCTACAACTGGATAATTGTGTTCCATGACAAATTCACGAAGTGGACAGAAATCCGACCGCTCAGAACAGCCACCGCAAGCGCAGTAACTAAGGCACTAAAGGAATGCATCGTCCTCAAGTACGGTTGCCCGACGACACTATTGTCCGATAATGGAAAACAATTTACAAGCAGACTGTTCACCGAGACACTGAAAAACTACGGAATACAGCATAAACTAACATCACCCTACTCACCTCAATGCAACCCGACCGAGAGGGTGAATCGGACGTTAGAAACCATGATAGCAACTTTTATCACAGACAACCATAAAAAGTGGGACGAATACCTATCCGAATTTAACTTCGCAATCAATACGTCAAAACAAGAATCTACAAAATTCACCCCGGCATTCCTGTTATTCGGAAAGGAACTCAGGGTACCAGGCGATAAGAACGATTTTCCCGTACCGCAGCTCAAAGAAAATGAGAAAATAAACGAAGTCTACAATCTCGTCAGATTAAACCAAGCTAAGGCATCAATACAACAAAAAAAGTATTACGACAAAAACTGCAAACATTGGGAACCGAACCTGCAACAATTGGTACTAAAAAGGGATCACTCATTATCAAACGCCGATAAAAACTTCACCGCGAAATTAGCCCCGAAATACTCCGGCCCATACAGAATTATACAGAAAAAATCCACAGTAATCTACCTACTACAAGACGAAACAAGACCGGGGAAAATCGTAACAGCACACGTAAAAGATATTAAAGAATTTAAGTCATAAACATACATACTACATTAACGTACATGCCAACTCGTCGAACCGATAGTAGAAGGATTTTTTTTCTATTGTTGTTTTTTTTATCATTTTGTTTATTTTTATTAATAAAAGTACCCGAGGTGAGGTACTCTTTGTGTTCATTTATAAGATAAAAAAAAAAATTAAAGAAAGAAAAACAAAAAAAAAAAATAATGAATGAAAAAAAGAGGAAAAAAAAAGAAAAGAAGTCCATCAAAAAAAAAATATATACCTATACAAAAAAAAAGAGAATACCAAAAGAAAGAAAATATATATATTTATAAAAACAACCAAAAAAAAAAAGGGTTAGAATGAACCCCGAAATTCCGTCCATCTGTCTTAGATAAGCATCATTATTGTTTTAAAATACTTACCTATAGTTCCATAATACAAAAGAGAATAAATCATGATATGCACAGAAAAAGGCCAATGTCATGAATTTAATATTATTCGGAAGTGGGTAGATAACATAATTTAACTCAGGAAGTCCCGTAAATACCTACCCGTGCCTACATGTTTACCACTAAGTTCAAACCAAAATACCGACCGACAGCCGACAAACACTATATAGGTACTAGTAGGGAACAATAGAATACCGTACCTTTGAAGTAGATAAGTTATAAATATCATAATAACATTTTTATGGAAAGTCATGATCAATCCTCAATGCGAGCGACATTGAAGCCTATTTTAATTTATCCAGAAGATTTCAAGGCTAAACTTGTTTCTCTTATTTTTCGATCAGGAGCCATCCGATAAGCCATCGCGCTCACTCGAAACATATAGTTTTTTTAAGTCTACGGGCTTACATTGTATAACAGAGACGCCAATAATACCCCATTTATTTTATTTCTGTTGGTACAAGAAGTACAAGAATATAGTCATAGTCATTTTTTTTTGTTGTAATAAAAACGAATAAAAGAAAGGAAGCAACTAACGCCATGGCTGGGTAAAAAAGGAAAAAACAACAAACCCAACCAACCCAACCACAGGCTAATAAGTAGAAAGTACATTAGTCAAGTAATCCTATAGACAAAAGCAGACACAGATACATACATACAGATATATAGACATTACGATAAGGGTACAAATTAAATAAAAGACAGTCATGTCGACCACGACACCGTTTCTTTTAGTGTTTTAAAGAGTTTTTTTTTTGTGTTTTGTTTTGACCGTGGTTGGGGGGGGGCGCTAGAAGGAATAGATAGGTATACTTATAAATAGGTGTTATAAGAAAGATTTTTACAGGTAAAAATCTACCGACGAGAGGGGGGAATGCAACGCCGGCTGCCCACGACCCCGAAAGGAGCCGCGGCCGCACGTCGTTCCAGAAGCTTCGATGACGTCACGCACCGCTGCCACACCGCACGAGCGCGCCGTCCGTCTCAGCGCACGCCGCCGCCCCACCACACGCATCGTTGCCGCTTAGTGCGCGCCTATATAAGACGTCGACTGCCTTCACGCCAGCAGTCGGTGGAGTGCGCCCGTGGCGAACGGAACTGGTCGGCTCGTGGAAACCCGAGTCTGATCGATCCCAAGCTAGGGTTCACTGCAACGACTGCCCTCTCCCGCTTCCCCTCTCCACCCGCTACTCACCCCTCACCGTGGCCGGCCTGTGGGAATTCAGGTCGATCCGGGAAGGACTAACCAACCCCCTCTCTCTCTCTTCCCGTGGACGGCCTGTGGGAAATCAGGTCGATCCGGGCAAGAACTAACAACCCCCTCCCCCTCGCCGTGGACGGCCCGTGGAGGAATCCGGGTAGTTCCGGCAGGGACCGACCGCATCCCGTAGGACGTAGCCTAGGGACCCGAACGCTCCAGACTAGGTCACCCGAGTAACCCCTTTGTCGCATTTATACCGAATTCTGGATTTAATAATAAACATTGGTTATTGTTGACCCTTGGTTTCTCTTGACGCTCCCGGTACCCTAGACCCCTGAGCTAGCTTATTCCCGAAGATCCCCAGTGCTCCTGCACGGGATTTAATGTTCAGTAGCTGACCGTAGGCACGACAACTATCCTGACGCCCTGCGCAGGAAGCTACATTACAATTTGACAGCTATATGCGACGTTGCCAACTTTTGGGATAAACCCTCTGTACATCTGGAGCGAGTAATGTCATCCGAGGCTTATTTTATCACTCGTTCTGAGGTTAGATAAAGAGACTGCGAGACTGTTTTCAACCGACGAAAAAAAAGGAGGAGATTCTCAATTCGACGCGTATATATATATTTTTTATGTATGACCACGCATATCTCCGTCAATTGTGAACGATTTCGAAGATTCTTTTTTTAATTGAAAGGTGTATACCTCCAACTTGAACCCTTTTAATACATTTGGTTTAGTTCTGATGATGATCCTCAAAATTTGTTAGCATGTGTATGATTTTGGCATCAATTTCAAAGACTACAGTGAGACTTACGTCCCATCGTACACATGTTTGGAAACTATAGCCGAAAAAAAAAATTAAATAAAAAAATAGAACCTACTTCTAACTCCGACAGCCTGTGAAGTCGGTGTCAAGTGAACCGCCCCAAAGCTATGACTATCTTATTGTGAACTTGACACCAACTTCACAGGCTATCGGAGTTTGAAGTCGGTCCTATTTTTTTTTTTTCCGTCACAGCAGAGCTAGTTCCACTTATTAGATGGTCCATGGTCCGTCGACCAAAGAGTATAGTTGCATATTGCGCCGCCGCGCCGACTTGAAGTAAAATTCGCGCGAACTTGCGATCTTCGCTCATCGCGTTATATCGTCCTAGGACGATCGCTTATAATTTGCATACCCGATGATACTGTACAAGATACTGCACTTTTTTAAGATAAGCAGTTAGATACCACTTAAGGAAGAGCGGTGGCCTCCTAGCACAGGTATCTTCGAATACTTAAAAACTCCCACCCCTGTAATGGGGGCTATCGCGTGTGAATTTGCCACTAGAGGCGCTAGTGTCGCGTGAGGTCCAATATCATTCAGTTTTCACTGGTTTTGGCGGACTTCGTGATGTAAATCATAATTTCTTTAATTTACCTGTTGAAAAGTGATCTCCTTCGTGAAATTATCGCAAATATGGATTATTTGACGATGAATGTAAAAGGTTTGAAAAAAAATATCTTTTTTTCCAAACAAATCGGAACTGCACAACATTGCGGCATAGCTACTCGATACGATGATAGTTATTTATAATTAATAAACTTAATGAGATTCAAGATTGAAAACTTTGTTTCGGCGCCGATCTTATAAAGTCGCCTTTGACAGCTATATCTCTGTACCCAGGCGCGGATCCACCGTTGTGGGCACTATGGGCATGCCCACAACCCTAAATAGCCTTATAGACATACCTCATGCCTAAGAGTTTTCACGTCACGTTTTTAGAGCCCAATGAGGTTGATAGTTTTGAATGATTTGATAAAAAAAGATATAAGAGCGAGTTAAAATCGCTTGGAGAGGGTTCCATTCGTTGATTATTGTCTATATCATTTCAAATATGAAATACCATGAACTTCTTATAGGTTTTCATAGTAATCTCGAGTCGAGAACTAAGAATAATTTTTTTCAAAATTTCAGGCCCAGTAAATTGAATTCATTTATTTAGGTTATCGTACGTGTTTGGGTCACCATACGTATCAACGTCCAAATTGGAGTAGTTTCGGAAAGTGAATGAAAAAACCGGCCAAGTGCGTGTCGGGCCACGCGCAAATTATAGGGTTCCGAAGTTGAGGATGCCCACAGTACCTTTCTAAGACTTAGTAGCATCTAGCTAGCCTGTGGTATGACGTGCCCGCCCGACGCCCCTGCCGCTCGAGAAAAATCATCATTATAAGTTGGTCGACTATTACTCGTAAGTTTGTACACCCTACTTAGCTGTGATAGTTTTCCTTTCAACTACGTTATATATGCCACAACCGTGATTTTTTTCAGCCATCCAAATACCACCATTTAGCTGGTAGGGGGGGGGGGGACACGTGACTAGCAAAAAATAGCACTTTAAAGCTTAATATTTCACAAACGCATCACTTAATCAAAAAATGGTTTTAACAAACCCACAATATTTTTTTAAGACCTATTCAACGATATGCCGCACCATGGGGTACGCAAGAAAAAAAAATTACATCCCCACTTTACGAGTAGGGGAGGTACCCTATAAAAAAATATATTTCAAAATTTTATTGTACCACTTTGTCAGCGTAACTAATATGCATATTCATGCCAAATTACAGCTCTCTAGACCTAAGCATCTCCGAGCAATAGTGCGGACAGACGGACGGACATGGCGAAACTATAAGGGTTCCTTGTGGACTTCGGAACCCTAAAAAAGAGAGACTGTCAGGCCTGCTAGTTTCCGAAAATTGTAATGTTGAGAGTTTGTCAAATAATTAAAATATTGTTCCTACTATATTAGAGACTCTGACAGTTGTAGACATCGCGAATCAATTTTTTGCATTGATTGAATCATTTTTAGGGTTCCGAAGTCCACAAGGAACCCTTATAGTTTCGCCATGTCCGTCCGTCCGTCCGTCTGTCCGCACTATTGCTCGGAGATGCTTAGGTCTAGAGAGCTGTAATTTGGCATGAATATGCATATTAGTTACGCTGACAAAGTGGTACAATAAAATTTTGAAATATTTTTTTTTATAGGGTACCTCCCCTACTCTTAAAGTGGGGATGTAATTTTTTTTCTTGCGTACCCCATGGTGCGGCATATCGTTGAATAGGTCTTAAAAAAATATTGTTTTGATTAATTGATGCGTTTGTGAAATATTAAGCTTTAAAGTTCGAATACGCGCTCGCGCAGTCGTAGCGTGCGGTACTCTGCAACTTTCGTGACCGGTTATCACTGCTTACCGTGTAGTTGCTCGTAATCGTAAACAACTTTTAGCCGTACCTACGTTAAATAAATATTATTTATAAAGCGCATTACATTACTTTTTTGTTATTCGCGGAGTAAATTACGTGATTTGCTTTTGCAAAAATGGATTGTAATCAGTGTAAAGAGACTGTGGCAGACGGTGCAAAGTGTAGTTCATGTAACGGATACCTTCACTATGGATGTGCTGGGATTGCCGAGGCCAGCTATCGTAAGCTGGGAGTTGAGAAAAAAGCGGCATGGCGTTGCCTTCAATGTCGTAATGCTGGAGCAATGAAACCGCCTACAACCGACAGTTCGCAGCAAGCGATAGCCTTAGTATTGGATGAAATTAAGGCACTGAGGGTGGAGTTCTCCACAATTAAAACCGATATACATGCGACCTCGGTTGGAATGCAAAGTCTCAATACCAAATGGAGTGAAATGGAATCGCGTTTTTCAAACCTCGAAGATCGTCTGGTTGTCATGGAAAATAAAATGGCCAGCCTTACAAAATTGCAATCAGATCTGAAAACGGCGAATGATATAATATCACATCTTCAAGATGTCAACAATTCTCGAGATCAGTAT
>CAXARK010000633.1:0-17691 GCA_963971205.1 Aethes cnicana
ACAAATGCCGTTATTTTTCGCGCCATAAAACCCATTCCGACCCGATGCCGCCGACGGCCAAGTTGGCTGCCATGATTGAGTTGCAGCATGCTTAGGGATGTCCCACGTTTACTTCATTGGCTAGTTGTCGATTGAATTCGATAGTAAAAAAATTACATTACTTTGAAATTTAACAGCCAAACTGCACATACATATTTCTAGTTAAAACGAAGATATCGCTGCTGGAAAAGGAGAAATTTACTGAGTGACATTTTTGGTGATCTTAAGTTATATCAGAGACTATAGAAGTACATAGACGTTTCCCGTTGAACAAAAAATCGTAACATTGTCGTACTATGAAGAAAAAACAGGACTAGATGGCGCTGAACATTCAGGTCATTATCCATATAATTTGACATTCCCAAAGTAAGTATGGTAATTGACCTCACTCAATGAGCAGCGCCATCTAGTTGGTCAGCTATCTTGAGGTCACGATTTTTTGTTCGACGGGAAACGTCTATATACTTCTATAGTCTCTGGTGGTTATATACACCGTTGAAATTTTTCTGCATCGAATGGGCTTTGTGTCGCTTATCCTGTCGGTGATTTAGCAGATCATGACCATTGTTTCCTACTAAACGACTTCGTTTTTGACAATTTTGTGGAAAATGGAGACGATAAAAAACGCGAAATTAACCTCAGGGTTTTTTACTTTTATTTGTCAGAACTATGGCCAGAACAGAATAAACTTAACTGGATAATTTTGGTTGCAACTAACCTTTCATTTGTTGGTTAAACGTTTTTACGTGATTTTTCATAAAATTGTTTTTTAGACAAATTTACCGTTCTGTTTTATAATTTAGGTACATTTAGTATTAATTTAATGATAATATTGAAATGAAATGAAAGTTTATTTCACAAGAACATATATATATTATATTTATAAAGGCGATTAAGCCCACTTGCGGTATAAAACTGTGGTGGTTAGGCATTACTTTTGGACTCGCTTGTTGCACCGAAACGCCATCTAATTCAAACAGTGTTTTTTATTTGTTTCTTGTCAAGTGATTGATTGTAATATTTAACCGACTTCCAAAAAAAGAGGAGGTTCTCTATTAGCCGGTTTTTTTTCGAAATCATCATCATCATCATTTCAGCCGAAAGACGTCTACTGGTTCAAATTTAATGAAATTTGGTAATATAGTCTTTTGGTCACTGAAAAATTTAAGCTTCTAGTTTTTTCCACTACGAAGTTACAGGGGCTCGAAAATGGCCAGAATGGCTTCGAGAAAAGGATGGTACGGCCGTGCCTGTTTTTGCTCGACTTGGCGGGGGCACTGCCGTACCCCCAGATAATAATCTTTATTAATGAAATTATAATAATGACGATTAGCATAAAAAGTCTTATGTCTACCTTCACAGAGCAAATGAAAAAAAAACTATTTTAAACTTAAACCCAGTTTTTAAAGTTTCGTTTCTTTGCGTGGCTAAATACCTATTAACATAAAATGCTTAGTGTCACTATTCTCTGTCATGGAATTTTTATTAATTTTAAGAGATAAATACCCCTATTTGATGCGCTTGTAAATATTAGTTTGCGTGTTGAGTCAGCGAGCGTTAATATATCGATATCGAATTTTTCGCATTCACACGCACAACACTAGAGTGGCTCGCAATTGGCGATTTCGCATAGCGTCGGTCGGCGTCTCGCGTGTCTTTCAAATGAGTTTTTCGTTGGCCGGAAAACAGGTAATAAGCCAATAATTATTTACTTAATGGTATCAATTTCTGGCTAAGTGAGTGTTGTCTTTTGTGAAGAGTTGTAAAATTATTTATCTATAAACTTTCAGGTTGTGTGTGCTATTGCTTCGCTATTGTGCGACTGCGGTGTATTTTGGGTTACCTTTACCTATTATGGACGTAAAAAACAGTTATATAGTCGCGGAGGAGGATGACGAGAATCATAACATAGTTATTGTGAGCAGTAGTTGGCTAACACCCAAAAAACAAGAGTCGTTTTGGCCAAGATCAAGTTCTAATTACAATAAATACTTGACTAAACATGAAACACCAGACAAGCAAACGTGGCAGCTAATAACGCTTAAAAGAAAGTTTTATGAAACAGGTAAGAAACAAGACTCTTCTGCGTTTCGCTTAAGGGATCCCGCATAGTTTCTTCTTATTTTCTTTGGGAGAACCCAAATCGTGTCTTTAGAGCCCAAACACACAGAATTCACCCTAATATGTGCTGTTTCTCTTTTCAGCGGATTTAATGACTGCCCGTAAAAAGGCAAAACAAGCGGAATCAACAAGTGATTTGAATGATTATGATGATGACAAAAAACGAAAGACTAAGAAGCCAAGTCGTGTAATTGAGTCTGACGCTTCATTATCGTCTGAACCTGATGAAAGTGCCCTGGACTTGTTCATGATTGGTGAGTTTTTTTCCTTTGAAAGTTGAGCCCGAGCTGCCTAGCAACCCCCCCCCCCTGGATCTGCCACTGGTCAAGCAGCTTTAGTTGCTTTATTTGGGACTAAATCGATTAAAGACAAGTCACCCCTTAAGGAGTAATCGCCTTATAATCCCCCTTCCACAAGCTTAGAAACACAGTGTTTATATAACGGGACCAGCAATTAATAACTGCCTATTGGCCTGGATAAGAGATGCAAAAGGAGACTAAAATCATGGTTAATTAGCAAACTATTTTATGATATAAGTGAATTCATGGCATTGCCTATGTTATTGTGAGTAATTAGATTATGTTTTTGATCTCGAATAATTAATGAACTTATATGTACCTATATGCTAAATATTCATTTCATAAGATAAGACTGACCTTTGTTTTTAACTTGTCTCATTTTGTGTGTTGAAACAAGTAAATGACAATTTTAATGAGTTAATAATTTATTTTGCATTAAAGTGACAGAAAATATTTCCTTCAAAACAAACATTGTCACAATAAAGTGGCCACACCAATGTGTCACGCGATCGGAGTGTCAGACCTTGTCTACAATGCCTACATGCCTACAATGGAACACAAGGTAAATGTGTGTGGGATGGTGGCGTTTTGTCATGTTTGCTTGGTGTTACAGGTTACTAACATTAAAAACATTACTAACAGGTTTTCTTGTTTGTCGGTTTGGTACAAATCCTTTAAATAATTTTTATATTGCATATTGAATTTACAATATGGACATACAACATAATATTTACATACATACATACAGAAATACATTATACATACATACTTTTTCCCAATGGGGTAGGCAAAGATTATGTCCATCCACTTGCTACGGTCCTGGCATAGGTAGGTACCTATACCTTTCGCTTCATCAACATTTATTCATTTCTACATGCATGCTAACCGACGGGTTTAGACTACTAATAATACTTACAAGATTTACCTTTTTTACAGTTCCATACCCAAAGGGTGAAAGCGGGACTTACTAAGACTCCTCTGTCCGTCCATCTGTCTGTCTCAATCTTTAGCTTTATCTCATGAACCTTGATAGCTAGACAGTTTTAACATTCACAGATGATGTGAATACATCATCAGCTACTCTATAACAACAAACACTAAAAACAAAATAAAATAAATATACCCCCATACAAAAAACTTAAAAAGTTGCTTCATCAGGCCCTGTGTCCGATTTTGATGCTGTCTTCAGTGATGGGTTTGATAGGTGCATGTTTTTAGATAGGTGTTATGGTGACACTTCACCAGGGGGCGCTGCAGTAAATATTTGTTGTGCAAATCAATGTTGCCATTTATCTCCAAATCTACTTGGCCGAATTTGATGCTGCCTTCAGTGATGGGTTTGGGTTTGATTGGTGCATGTTCTTAGATAGGTGTTACGGTGACACCTCACCAGGGGGCGCTGCAGGAAATATTTGTTGTGCAAATCAATGTTGCCATTTATCTCCAAATCTACTTGGCCGAATTTGATGCTGCCTTCAGTGATGGGTTTGGGTTTGATTGGTGCATGTTCTTAGATAGGTGTTACGGTGACACCTCACCAGGGGGCGCTGCAGGAAATATTTGTTGTGCAAATCAATGTTGCCATTTATCTCCAAAACTACTTGGCCGATTTTGATGCCATTTTTAGCGATGGGTTTGGGGGTTTGATTTGTGCATCTTTTTAGATAGGTGTCGGTGACAACTCACCAGGGGGCGCTGCAGTAAACATATGTTTGTGCAAAACCGAAACTACTCTTAAGTAGGTATATGTATATTAGTACTATTAAATAAACTATAGATATTTAGTACAATGTACATAATAATTATGCTGTCAAATAAATTATTTTATCCTTTTTCAATTATCTTATAACCGTTGTGGGTTTTTCAAAAAAACAACAGTTTTTTTTTAATTACCGTTATTTATTATTTAAAAAAAAAGTTTTATTTAAACTTAATTAAAAAAGGGTAAAATAAAGTGTTTAATGTTGTATAGGTAATAGTACGAAACCCTTCGTGCGCGAGTCCAACTCGCTCTTGGCCGGTTTTATTTAAAACTCTAATCAGTTTGTTTGTTGAAATTGCATTGTCTGAAACTAAATATTTGTGTGTGCACTTTTTAAAAGACTTGTGTGGCTCCGTGGTCCCCAATTAGTGTGATTATGGCTTATTTGTTACATTTTATTTTCAGGTAATGTATCGGGGAATTCAGGGAGCTGTGAAAAAAAGAAATATAAGTTAAATGATGTATCACAAAATAACCAAAACATTGAAGGTATAGATAAAATATTTATTCGGAGCAATATTAATTGTCACATACTTATCATATACCTACCTGATATATTGAAAATATTTTTCTACCAAGTTTTTAATTCGATGGTTTTACCGTACCTACAAAATACCTATGATCTCAATCCAAAGTAATATTTTTTTATGCATTTTTCTGTGAGTTTGATATTTTACTTATCATATACCTGTTGGTAATTAGAATTTTTCGCTTTTAGGTATACCCTGTTACAATAAATTTCAAACCATTAAAACTACGGAAAAGGAACTTTCTCTTACCTGGAAGCCTATAGACGGGCGATCATCATCAACATCAGCAGATCATCATAGCCGGAAGGATTCTACTGACACAGACATTTCAATCACACCAAGGTCTACAGGTATGTTCGTATACTGCCCATATTGGATCTTTTATTCATAGATAAAATATTTATTCAAAGCAATTATTCATTGTCACATACTTAACATACATACCTATCTGATATATCGAAAATATTTCTCTACGAGGTTTTTACTTCAATGGTTTTACCGTAAATAATACATACATACAAATCCCACAGTACAAAGCTATATTTTTTATACATTTTTCCGTGAGTTTGATATTTACTTATCATATACATACCTGTTGGTAATTAGAATCTTTCTCTTTTAGATATACCCTGTTACAATAAATTTCAATCCAATAAAACTACAGAAAAGGATGTTTCTCTTAACCTGAAGCCTATAGATGGGCGATCATCATCAACATCAGTAAATCATCTTAGCCGGAAGGATTCTACTGATACAGACATTACAATCACACCAAAGTCTACAGGTATGTTTGTATACTGCCCATACTGGATCTTTTGTTTGCTGCGGTAGGGACGCATAATGGGTTTATTTTACTTTCAAACATGTGTTTGAGACTTCCATGTATGCTATATGAATATGCAAGATTATGGAATTCTTGGTCTAATGCTACAAAAAAAACCGGCGAAGTGCGTGTCGGGCCACGCGCAAATTATAGGGTTCCGAAGTTGACGATGCCCACAGTACCTTTGTAAGACTTATTAGCATCTAGCTAGCCTGTGGTAGGTATGGCGTGCCCGCCCGACGCCCTGCCGCTCGAGAAAAATCATCATCATAAGTTGGTCGACTAGTACTCGTAAGTTTGTACAGCCTACTTAGCTGTGATAGTTTTCCTTTCAACTACGTTATATATGCCACAACCGTGATTTTTATCAGCCATCCAAATCCCATCATTTAGCTGGCAGGGGGGGGGGGACGTGACCCTAACAAAAAAATAGCACTTTAAAGCTTAATATTTCACAAACGCATCACTTAAACAAAAAATGGTTTTAACAAACCCACAATATTTTTTAAGACATATTAAACGATATGCCGCGCCATGGGGTACGCAAGAAAAAAATAACATCCCCACTTTACAAGTAGGGGAGGTACCCAATAAAAATATATATTTCAAAATTTTATTGTACCACTTTGTCAGCGTAACTAATATGCATATTCATGCCAAATTACAGCTTTCTAGAACTAAGCATCTCCGAGCAATAGTGCGGACAGACGGACGGACGGACGGACGGACATGCCGAAACTATAAGGGTTCCTTGTGGACTTCGGAACCCTAAAAAAATACATTCAGTGACACACAGAACCTCGTCCTTTTTTGAAGTCTGTTAAAAAATAACCGACTTCAAAATAAACTGAAAAGCCCCAACACAAATAATCTTTATATACGGATTACATTTGAATCACCTTTGGAAGTCTGTGCCAAACCTACAGTAAACTTCTTTATTCAACAAAAATACTCGGTTGCATAACCAAATATTAACTTAAGGCTACTTATTCTGTGCTTAAGGCTTAGGCTGCGTGTTATCATCTGTGTTAATAGTAATAAATGAATGGTTAATGGCACCAACTACTTCAAAAGGTGATTTAAATGTAATCGGTACATAAAGGATTATTTGTTATTTGTGACTTTTCAGTTTATTTTGTAGTTGGTTCTTTTTTTATTTATTTTCTCTTATTTTTTAAATTCAATTCATATTTGTAGGTTATCAGCATAAGGTTATGCATTTGTTGACAACTCTGGTAGAACAGAATAACCAAATATTAACCTGGATTAGAAGCCAAAATGAAACTGATGCAATCAAGAGAAAAAAAGAGCCTATAAAGCTTCCTGTACAGCTACCTATTTGTGATGAAAATGAATTATCAACACTGGAAGAATATCTCAATAATGATGTAAATTTTGGAGAAATGGTATGTGTCTATCGACTGCTATGTAGTACAGTCATCGTCATAATAAAAGGTAACATCCAAAGTGATCAAATTGTTCATTACAGCGTACAATCAAATTGGTGTACCAAACTATTTGAGCACTTTGGCTGCTACCTTATATAATGAAACCGAGTGTACCTTTAAACTCCAAAAAAAGGCAAGCCAAAAATAATTCTTTATCTTCACTCATATCCCTCTATGATGCCTTCAAAAACCGCAAATTATGACCAGCATTAAGATAAACTGTTTAGTTAGAAAGTAAAACATAATAGTAGTTTATGTAACTGCTGCATAATAAATAAAGGTCCTTAAAACACGAGTGGGGTTTTATGAAACGAGCCGTCAGGCGAGTTTCATAATAATATCGTACGAGTGTTTTAAGGCCTAATTATGTACAGTTGCATACACAACTTTATCTTCACTCAATTTATAAATTTATAAATCCTCTAAGAATCTTCAAAATCTGTCCACAATGGCGGCAATTCGAATACGCCAGTGTCGCACATTCGATTTTCAAATATCCTAGACTAAATAGAGCCGACATTTGAATTTTGGTACAAACTTTCGTTCTGCCTGACTGAAGAATATAGGCGGCCATTGCTGTTGGAAGATGTTCGAAATTAGAACGTCATTACAGTATCGATATCGATTTTGTAAAATGAATTTTACTGTATGACCACAGATTGGAAATTGGCTTTGACAAAACTCGCTGTCATAACGGATATCGTATGTCATATCGGATCTATAGCGTTCGAAAATCGGAAGTAATGACACTTCCGATTTTCGAACGCATCATAGAGGATTTATGGTATGAGTGTAGATAAACTACTAATGACGTACGGATTAATTTGAATCACCTTTTGAAGTTGGTGCCAAACCTCACATAAAGTTATTTATTCAACAAAAATACTCGTTTCTATAATCATAATAACAATAACTAAGGGCTTAGGCTTCATGCGTGGCCATCTTCATGAATAGTAATAAATGAATGGTTTGGCACCAACTTAAAAGGTGATTCAAATTAATCCGTACGTCATTAGTAGTTTATCTACACTCATACCATAAATCCTCTATGATGCGTTCGAAAATCGGAAGTGTCATTACTTCCGATTTTCGAACGCTATCGATCCGATATGACATACGATATCCGTTATGACAGCGAGTTTTGTCAAAGCCAATTTCCAATCTGTGGTCATACAGTAAAATTCATTTTACAAAATCGATATCGATACTGTAATGACGTTCTAATTTCGAACATCTTCCAACAGCAATGGCCGCCTATATTCTTCAGTCAGGCAGAACGAAAGTTTGTACCAAAATTCAAATGTCGGCTCTATTTAGTCTACTTCAAAAAAGGACGAGGTTCTATGTGTCACTGAATGTATTTTTTTAGGGTTCCGAAGTCCACAAGGAACCCTTAATTTGCGCGTGGCCCGACACGCACTTCGCCGGTTTTTTTTGTAGCATTAGATCAAGAATTCCATAATCTTGCATATTCATATAGCATACATGGAAGTCTCAAACACATGTTTGAAAGTAAAATAAACCCATTATGCGTCCCTACCGCAGCAAACAAAAGATCCAGTATGGGCAGTATACAAACATACCTGTAGACTTTGGTGTATATTGTAATGTCTGTATCAGTAGAATCCTTCCGGCTAAGATGATTTACTGATGTTGATGATGATCGCCCATCTATAGGCTTCAGGTTAAGAGAAACATCCTTTTCTGTAGTTTTATTGGATTGAAATTTATTGTAACAGGGTATATCTAAAAGAGAAAGATTCTAATTACCAACAGGTATGTATATGATAAGTAAATATCAAACTCACGGAAAAATGTATAAAAAATATAGCTTTGTACTGTGGGATTTGTATGTATGTATTATTTACGGTAAAACCATTGAAGTAAAAACCTGGTAGAGAAATATTTTCGATATATCAGATAGGTATGTATGTTAAGTATGTGACAATGAATAATTGCTTTGAATAAATATTTTATCTATGAATAAAAGATCCAATATGGGCTGTATACGAACATACCTGTAGACCTTGGTGTGATTGAAATGTCTGTGTCAGTAGAATCCTTCCGGCTATGATGATCTGCTGATGTTGATGATGATCGCCCGTCTATAGGCTTCCAGGTAAGAGAAAGTTCCTTTTCCGTAGTTTTAATGGTTTGAAATTTATTGTAACAGGGTATACCTAAAAGCGAAAAATTCATCTCGAAAGCTTTCCTAATTTGACGCCACTTAGTTATTCATCAAATAATACGCAGTTTTTAATACACGATGCGACCATGGTTCCGAATGCAAAAGATGATCAACAGGATTTGCAAAGTTTCTTAAGATCTTGGTCTGTACAATATAATATTTCACATGTTGCCTTAACGTCACTCTTAAAGTTCTTAAAATTACAAATTCCTGAAGTCCCTTCTGATGCAAGAACACTAATGAATACATCGACCAAAAGTAACATAATAGTTTTAGAGAATGGTGAATTTTTATACTTTGGCTTCAAAACTTTGTTACAATCAATTTTACCCATTGCATTTCAAAATACTGTAAATGAGATAAAATTGTCATTTAATATTGATGGATTACCGATTTTCAAAAGTTCAAACACGCAATTTTGGCCAATTTTAGCTGATGTGTATGGTTTTAAAGATAGCGTTTTTGCTATAGGTATATTTTGCGGGAAGTGTCTTCCTTTGGTGAGCTATGAATTTGTAAGCGATTATAGATTAAGGTGCTGTTTCACAATCAATAAATCTGTTTATGGCATACACTTTTGTTTGGTTTCACATACAATTAGGACTTTGGGAACATGTCCACGCGACGAACGACTTTGAAAATTCTAGCACGAAAGTTACGCGATGTCACTATAGTTACCATTTTGTCATTAGGCATAGCGTGACGTTTTCCGTGATGTCTGCTGGCAGTGTTCAACGACGTTCGGTAGATGTTTCCAATGACGTCTACAGTCGTCATCGGGATTGCATGACGACGATAAACGTGTATACTATGACGTCGACACACGTCTACCCGATGACGTCTATAGACGTCTTACTAGTGGCGTCACGCGACGTCTCTTGAAGACGTCGTAGGACGTCCCAATGACGTCCGACGACGTGAAAAAACGACGTCGTGTGACGTCCATTAATGACGTCATGCGACGTGAACTAGCGACGTTATCCCAATGACGTCATGTGACGTGAACTAGCGACGTCGTGTGACGTCCATTAATGACGTTATCCCAGCGTCATCCCAATGACGTCATGCGACGTGAACTAGCGACGTCGTGTGACGTCCATTAATGACGTTATCCCAGCGTCATCCCAATGACGTCATGTGACGTGAACTAGCGACGTCGTGTGACGTCCATCAATGACGTTATCCCAGCGTCATCCCAATGACGTCATGCGACGTGAACTAGCGACGTCGTGTGACGTCCATTAATGACGTTATCCCAGCGTCATCCCAATGACGTCATGCGACGTGAACTAGCGACGTCGTGTGACGTCCATTAATGACGTTATCCCAGCGTCATCCCAATGACGTCATGCGACGTGAACTAGCGACGTCGTGTGACGTCCATTAATGACGTTATTCCAGCGTCAGTCCAAAGACGTCATGCGACGTGAACTAACGACGTCGCATGACGTCGCTGCGATGACGTAGGTATAACGTCTTGAATGGATGTCACACGACGTCGTTATTCACGTCGCATGACGTCATTGGGATAACGTCATTAATGGACGTCACACGACGTGGTTAGTTTACGTCGTATGACCTCCATTAATGACGTTTTCCGAGCGTCATCTTAATGACGTCATGCGACGTGAGCTAACGACGTCAATAATGACGATTAATTTGTGACATCGTCACGTGAAACATGACGTCAGTACTTACGTCTTAAAGACGTGAACTATGACAACCTGTCGACGTCTTTCTCCAACGTCTTAAATCACGTCAACATATGTATCAAAATGACGTCAATAATGACGATAAATTTGTGACATCGTCACGTGAAACATGACGTCTGAAATCACGTGATGCGACGTCCAAAATGCCCAATAATTCACGTCAATAATGACGTGACCTTGCTGTCTGGGTCATTGGCGTGCATTGGGTGAGGCCTACGTCCAGCAGTGGACTACAGCCCACTGTTGATGATGATGATGAAGATGATGATGATTTAGCGATTTAGCGATACTTATTTAAGACCGCCTGCTGTATGCCATACTTTTTGTGTAATTACGTTTAAGCCTGTACTGTTGCTGAATCTGTGGTAGATATTCAATAAAGTGTATTGTATGCTATCCTTATGCTATCCTAGTTTGCTAATTTTGCCATACTAGTGGTTTTAAATAGATAGATAAATAAATGGCCAGTCCCGCCTTTTGCCAACATCGTGGTCACCGTCGGACGTCCGATCAATGGTCTCCACATTTCCCGTAAAATTTCACCAGAAAACAGACTTCTTATTCGCCGGCTAATTACCCGAAAAATAACAGAAAGCCGCCCGGGAAAAATATCTATTGTTCCCTTTGTTCCTTTAAAATGACCGGACAATTTTCCCGAAGCCGTTTTTTAAGATTTTGTTTTTTTACAGCCATCTAATTTTAATTTATCCTGCCTAATTTTCATAACGCAACTTGTTTCTGCTCGCTGAAGTTAGGTAGGAATTAAAAAAAAAATGCCTACCTAAGTTGCCAACCTTTTATGTTTATCAAACGACATGATATGACGTTTGATAAACGTAGAAAAAACGTAAAAATTCACTACGCGGGCCAACGTACTCACCATCTCTGGATGAAACAAATGACGGTAAGGCGAGTTGGGCGCGGGCTAGATTCAGGCGGTTGATTCCGTGGCCATTCGAATATATACGTATTCTGTGCTTCAATAGAAATGAAATGGTTAAACTGCACTCAACGTTTAGACCAAACGTCAGTTGGTCATGAAGACAAGACAATTTATACCCGTTATATTTCTTTTTCCAAACTTCCAGCTTCGGCCCGTCGTCCGCAGCGCCCTCGGCGTGAGATATGCGCGGTCTGCGGCTGATCGCTGCTATTATGAATTTAGGGGGCTCTTGGGAAAGAAATGTTGGATTTATTCAATTGAACGGTCGAAAATATCCCTGACTTTTTAGACGCCATGGACCAGGGGCCACCAACCTTTTACCACGGAAGTAATAGTACTTTTACGACCAAGGGCCACAATACAACCAAATTTTCGTTAGTTGTAGGACCTGGTGCTGGATCCGTCCGGGGTGGTACCACCGTCTTTTCCCGCTAACCTGCCGCCAAATAGCAGTGCTCGCACTGTTGTGTTCCGGTAGGGGGTTAAGACAGCCGGTGAAATTTCTGGCACAGAGGCATTCCATCTTAGGCCTCAGGTTAGGCAACGCATTCGAGATCTTATGCTTTCTTCTGGGGGGCCGCAGTGACCACTTACCATCAGGTGGGCTGTGCGCTCGTTTGCCTATACCTATGGTATATAAAAATATATAATTGTATACAGAAAAGGGTACGAATATAGTGGATTTAAAAATTCTGTCTGTTTGAGCCGTTTGAGGTTGTCATAAGATTGGAAGTAAATAATTTTTGGAGAGGTCTGTTTGTTACCTTTTTTCTACTTTGAAAGTTGTCCAATCATGTAAAAGTAAATAGTCTTCACGTCAAAAAAATACTTAACAAACACAACACTACTTTGTAGAGACATTATATTGTTTCAGTGAAAAAGCCAACATTCTGGGGAACCATAAAAATACTCGTACTTCCTGCGGGTTGCCCGCAAACCCTTTACGGAACCCTACAATGTAGCCTTTTGACTGACTGTCATAAACGAAAAGCACAAACAAAACTACACCTTCTCACAAAGACACAAAGTCTAACAAATACAACACATTTCCAGGAAAAGTCGGAATATTCTAATGTAACTGCAAAGCGAATTTGGCTTTGTAGCCAACGGACATGAAGTTTCAAATAGAGTGCGCTTTACACTTTTAGTTTCTTGTTGTTATTCCTTAACAAGGTACTAGGAGTAAAAAGCCCTAAACGCCTTCGAGGTGGCGAAGGAATGTAAAAACTGTCGCTGTTTAAGCTAAGGTTGTATTTTCAGTGTTAAGTTAAGCTTATATAGGATGTGCATATAATGGACTGTGAAATTGTAGTCGGGTTTAGAGACAATAAATGAGAATGGAATCCGTCGAATGAGATGTCGGTGGAAATTAAAATTCCAAATTTAAAACCAGGAAATGGCTTTCGGGGTGTAATAGTTATTTTACTCACCCAAAGGAATAAGTGTTATTACCACATTTTATCGTTACTCGTTGTTTGTGAATGTATTTCACAAGTTGATGTAATCAGCCAGCAGTATTTATTTATAGTACCTAAGAGCGTTTAATGGATTCACAATCAGCCGGAGAAAAATGGCCCCGTCAAAATGGGTGCTGGATCATATTTTTTTTCAAATTTAAATTCATAATATTTTTATTGCCATAACTTAAATAGTAACTAAAAACTTACAAAAGTAATATTTTTTTTACTTACAAACTATTACATAAAGTGAGTTGGAGACAGAAAAAATAGTTTAAGTACCTTTCTTAAGATCAAGATTTTATAAGATTTGGCAATGGGTACTCTCAGCTCGGCTCGTGGCTATGTCCAGCGCTGATTACCCTATTTCTCATTTAAATGACAAGTAGTGTTAACAATTTTCATAATTTTTAAGTCAGAGGGCGTTTAGTGACGTCACATCGCTGCATACGACACCATTATTCGATGCATTCTGCAGCGACTCGATAGCTCAGTTGGGAGAGCGCCGATATCTATGTCCTCATCGGAGGTCGGAGGTTCAAGTCCTTCACGAGTCAAAGCTTTTTGGTTTTCTAAATTTCGTGACCCGTTTTTTCTATCCCTAGACTATCCCTCACATAAAACCGCGTTGCTATGCGATGCGACGTCGCATTATCGCTTTTGTATAAGCTTGCTTTTCTGTGAGCTCGCAGATAGGTTTTTGCGATGCGATGAGAATTCGCAGTTATGTGTGGGAGTCGTTACGAGGTCGGGTTCAAGTTTTTTCGGAACACGCAAAGTGTTGACGCCTCTCTTGTTATAAATGTCTACAGGGTGTCCGGAAAGCCAACGTCAAGATTTCAAGGGTGCAAGACCTTCGAAAGACCAATACGATTTTTATTTTTATTTTTATTTCTTTATATTCCTTCAAGATATTGCCACTTTTACAAGCTTTTATTTACTTTCACCTGTCCCGTTGTCTGTAATGGAATCTTGCAAGTCAAATTTGACCCACTTTCCGTTTGAGCTGAAATTTTGCACAAATATGTAAATCCAGTGACAATGCAATATTATGACCTTTATATATTACCATATGTTCTTGTGAAATTAACTTTCATTTCATTTCATATGATGACGTGGACCTGATCTGATGATGGAGCTGGAAGGTGGCTGGAAGGAGTTTGGGTTCATTTGATTGGTCTTGAAGGGTAGATGAAGGATTACAATCAGCAATAAAAGCTTGTCCCAAAAATATTAATCCCAAAAGACTTTAATTTTAAGTACTTTCCTGCTTAGGTAGTTTATTTCTCCATCTTCAGTTTTCATTTCAACTGCTATAATAAATTATTTTAAAAAAAATATCACACGTAAAAGGCGATCCTTTCCAGCATTTTATCATTGTGAAGTAATTTGATTTTTCAGGTGGTATTTCATCGGGGTTTTTATCTCTTTAAGTGTTTGCGTGGGATTTGGGACAACTGTGTAGGCGGCGGCGGCGCTGCGGGCCATTCCGGTACCTACACTTTGCCTACACCATCTATCTATTTAGTCCTAAAGCTACTTAACGATTTCGATGAAATTTGGATCAAAGGGGTAGGCACGTATTGTCACTCGAGATAAAGCTCTGCCGCCCACATTATCTATTATTAATATTACATTACCTCTAAGTTTACTTATGTGCGAAATTCAATTTGAATTTACCACTGAGCTTTTCGGTGAAGGAAAACATCGTGAGGAAACCTGCACGCATCTGCGAAGTATTCAAGGATGTGTGTGAAGTCCCCAATCCGCACTGGGCCCGCGTGGGGACTATAACCTAAACCCTCTCGTGATGAGAGGAGGCCTGTGCAGTGGGGCGCAAATAGGCTGTAGTAGTAGTAGTAATATTACATTACAAAGAGAAAAGATTTGATTGTTCATTTGTAGTTATACCTAAGTTATATTAATGGATAAACTCCAAAAGTACCCATTTAACCAATTAGAATTTCTCTCACCTATAAAATACGTACAAAAACTTTCAAAAACTGACCAGGAACCGCGATAATCCCCACTCTAACCCCAAAAAGTCAAGCTAAACCGTCAGATTCGATAAAAGTTCCCCTTTCGCAGAGAAATATTGCCTCAACTTGTAATCTGAGACAGTTCCATCCCTTTCGGCTTGGAACTATCGAAGTCGCACGTTTGAAGGCTGCTCGTAGGTGTTTTTTTTTATTTTTTTATTTGATACTTTTAGGCAATTTCAGCGAGAATGAAGTAGGAAAGGACATAGGCTACTTTTTATCAACTACAGTGCAACATAAACCTTGTGAGGGCACAGCAATATCTAACTTATTTATATCTATTTAAATAGCTTCTGCCCGCGACGTCGCCCGCGTGGAATTTGGATATACGCGATAACTATGCGTTTTTCCGGGATAAAAAGTAGCCTATGTCCTTTCCCGGGGCCCCAACTATCTCCATGCCAAATTTCATCTCAATCGGTCCAGCGGTTGAAGCGTGAAGAAGTAACAGACAGACAGAGTTACTTTCGCATTTATAATATTAGTATGGATTTATATCTTGCTTTAACAGAATAGGTACGTACATACATCTTTGCCATTGTCTGTACTTCTCGTTTTTGAACGAACGCGGCAAACAAAACGCTTAATTCATTCATTCAAAATAATATCCAAAAATAAATCCCCCTGTGCGTGCAGGAAATATTTAATGAATGGTCTCGTAAACGTATGCATGGAATAAATCATTTATACTGAGTCGCTGAATTGTGGACTTAATTGAAACATTGATGATTGAAGAGGATCCACCGCACACAGAAACAATATAGTATAGCACTACACAATTTAGAAGTCGCATGGATTAAGCAATAACAGACTCCTGGTGTACAGTTCCGAGGCTATCTGGAGGGCAAGGCAAAGGCTTGCCGCCAAAAAGCTGGGAGTGCTAAACCGGTCCAAGCAATACTTCAGTGCGCGGCAACGTCTCGTGCTTTATAAAGCGCAAATCAGGCCGCATATGGAGTACTGCTCACATCTTTGGGCCGGGGCACCCGCTTATCAGCTTAATCCCCTTGACTCCATGCAGAGACGTGCCACTCGAATCGTCAACGATCCCCTACTCTCAGACCGGTTAGAACCTCTTAGCCTTCGGAGAGACTTTGCATCTCTCTGCGTCTTCTACCGTCTGTATAATGGGGAGTGTTCAGAGGAACTGTTTAGACTGGTGCCTACCGCGTCCTTCTATCATCGCACCTCTCGTCATCGGCAGGGTGTTCATGCCCATTTCCTTGAGACATTACGCTCGTCTACGCGTCGGTTCTCTAGAACGTTTTTATAGAGCGTACTATATAGGCATTTAGAATGAACTCCCTGCTGAAATTTTCCCTCTGCGCTACAATATGGGATGTTTTAAAAAGGGTGTCATTAAATATCTACGGGACCGGCAACGCATTGGTGACGCCTCTGGTGTTACAAATGTCTATAGGCGGCGGTAATAGCTTTCCATCAGGTGGGCCGTCTGCCTGTTTGCCCGTCTATAATAATAATAAAAAAAAGACTGCGTCAACGGCTTCGCCGCGCGCCTTCTAAGTTGTGTTCTGCTATACCTACCTATTTAATTGTAAAAAGATAACGCAGGTTTGTCGGGAGCACAGTATAGATAATAGGTCCTATTATCTACAAACCTGGCGGTTCGGAGTGCATTTTCGCCATTCTAATTACACACACTATACAAGCCCCGCTACGCTCGCTGCACATTTTTTATCGCAGTTACTATGAGCGCCGAGTCGTATGACGTCACTCGCAGCAAAGTGATCCGGTTTTTCGTCATCACGCGCATCGACCTGTTAGCTCAGTAGGTGAGAGCGCCGATATATAAATTTCATTTGATCATCGGAGGGCGGAGGTTCAAATCCTTCACGGGTCAGCGACTTTCCTTTTTGTCTTTTTTTCGTAAAGTATCGGCACTATATATTTCCTCGACTGCTCTAGAGTGTCTGTTTGTATGTATATTTCTTTGGCACGCTCTGTAGCCTAAACGGCTTGATAGATTTTAGATCCAGTCGTGTCTTTTATTACTTTTGCAAAAATCGATTTACTGTATAGACCAGCTTTTCACCCAAAGCTTTTAAGTATTTCATTCTTCGGGTATCTGTATTTTCCATGATTTTCTACGACAGCCAAATACGTGTAAGGTAAAAGCTTAAGTATTACCTTTTCCTCACTCTTCTTCTCTTTCTTTCTTCTTTTCCACGAGAATAATATTTCTCCTCGTATCTAGTGAAGTGACGGAGGACAAGATCCCGCGCGACCTCCTTGTATTGGGCTGAGCCTGATAACAGTACACAGTTTTATTGGACTTTTTAAAACCCCTGAAGTAACCATTCCTGCATGCA
>CAXARK010000634.1:0-15869 GCA_963971205.1 Aethes cnicana
TCTCCAGCCGGCACTCGACATATTTCGGTTGATGTGATGGCCGGTGATCCAGCATCATCATATGAAATGTTATAGAACTTTTTGGGCTTTAGGCTATTCATACTATTTTGTTTGCTTGTTCGTCCTCCCTTCACGTCAAAACTCCTGGATCGATTTTGATGGAATTTGGTAGATATAGTATGGAGCCTTCGAAGTTGTGTCGTGCTATACCCGTTATTATTATTATTTATAGAAGGGGACGACTGCCTGGTTTCAGTCGGGTGATCGGTCCTCCATTCGGAACCATTTCACCCATTTCCCCGGTCTCCCCTGGGATTACGGGTTATCCGTTCCCAGCGCCGTTGCCCCGTTGAACCTTCCTGTAGCCTTGCAGAGTCCTATTATCTTCCCTATCGTTAGGTCTTGTAGGTCATCTTCATCCAGCGTGTCCCTTCCGGTTCTTTCCCATCTCGCCATTGCGTATGATGGGCATTTCGCTAGTAGATGTATTCCCGTTTCTTCTTCGCCACATTCTGGGCATCTTGGGTCATCTCTTATCTTCAGAATAGTTAGGTGTCTGTTCAGTGTACAGTGTCCTGTAATTATTCCGATGGCTAGTCTTAAGTTGTTCCTGCTGTGTCCTATGGCTTGTGCCGTTCTTTATTGTCTATGTTTTTATAAAGATCTTTGATTGTCTGTGACCCTCTAGATCTTGCCATCTTTGGTTTGCTTCTTGTATTGCTTTGCGCCGTATTACTCCTTTTGTGATGTTGTGAGCTATGGGCAGTCTCGGTTCTGGCCCCACGAAAGTTTCGTCGGCTCCTTTTCTGGCCAGTTCGTCGGCCGTTTCGTTCCCAGTATTGCCCTCATGTCCAGGCACCCATGCGGCTGGCTATCAGTTCTTTATCCCCTTCCTCTGCCAGCCGGTTAAGTGCTTTCTTACACTCAATAACCAGTTTAGAGCATGATTCTTCTTTGTTAAGTGCTTTTAGTGCAGTCTGGCTAGTGATGGGCCGTTCTCGAGAAGTTTCGGAAACAAGAGAATATTGAGAGAAGGTTCTCGGAAAAGTTGCCGTTAAAGGAAATTTCCGAGAAAGTCCTTGAAATATCGAGAAATTTAAAATTTTTGTTTTGTCTTTTTTATATATAAGCATTTTATATGTATTTGCAAGACATTCAAACCCATCCTGATACTGGAAAGGCAAAATTCTCTTCATTCTCGAGAATGTTCCCAGGAAATTCTCGAAAATGTTCTCGGGAGAACTTTCTCGGGTACATCCAACACCATTGAAATGGTAAATATTTATAGAAATAAAACTTGTTTTACTATGTTATACAAAAGTTTATTAATCTATATATAAAACAAGAAACTGACTGACTGACTGACTGGCTGACTGATCGATCAACGCAGAGCCGAAACTACTGGTCGTACAGAGCTGAAATTTGGCATGTAGGTTTGTTGAAAAACGTAGGGGAGCACTAAGAGAGGATTTTTGGAAATTCGCCCTTTAAAGGGGTAAAAAAGGGGTTGAAAGTTTGTATGAAACTTCTAAACCGCTAGACCTAGAAACATGAAATTTAGCAAAAAGGGTTCCTTTATGATATATGTTAGCATTAAGAAAGGATCTTTGCAAATCCCCCCCCCCCTTAAGGGGGTAAAGCGTGGGTTGAAAGTTTATAGGGATGTGCCTTTTATAACGTTAGTCTGCGTTACTAAATGATTTTTGGAAATTCCCCCCTTAAGAGGGTAAAACGGGAGTTGAAAGTTTGTATGTAACTTCTAAACCGGCTACATTCATATTATGTTCGGTTTAAACAACGGGTTCAGTGTTTATCCCGGAAGAACGCTTAGATCCCGCGGGAACGCTATAACCGAATTCCACGCTGACGAAGTCGCGGGCAAAAGCTAGTCTATATATAAAACAAGAAATTGACTGACTTACTGACTGACTGATCGATCAACGCACAGCCGAAACCGCTAGGCCTAGAAACATGAACCTTGGCAGGAAAGTTCCTTTTACGACGTAAGTGAGCACTAAGAAATGATTTTTGGAAATTCTCCCTTTAAGGGGGTAAAAGGGGGTTGAAAGTTTGTATGAAACTTCTAGACCGCTAGGCTTAGAGACATTTAACTTTGCAGGTTTCTTTTATAACGTAAGTGAGCATTGATGATGAATTTTTGGGAATTCCCCCTTTAGAGGGGTAGAAAGGGGGTTAAAAGTTTGTATGAAACTTCTAAACCTCTAGGCTTAAACTTGGCAGGGAGGTTCCTTATAACGTAAATGAGCATTAATAAATATTTTTTGGAAATTCCCCCTTTAGAGGGGTAAAAAGGCTTAAAAATATCAAACTTGGCAGGAAGGTTCCTTTTATAACGTTAGTGAGCATTGATAAAGGATTTTTGGAAATTTCCTGCCTAAAGGGGTAAAAAGGGGGTTGAAAGTTTGTATGTAGGTAACTTCTAAAACGCTGGGCCTAGAAACATGAAATTTGGCAAAAAGGTTTCTTTTATGACAAATAGGCACTAACAAAGGATTTTTAGCGGTGTAGAAGTGTCATACAAACTTTCAACCCCCTTTTTACCCCCTTAAAGGGGGAATTTCCAAAAATCCTTTCTTAGTGCTCACTTCCGTCATAAAAGGAACCTTCCTGCCAAGTTTCATGTTTCTAGGCCTAGCGGTTTCGGCTGTGCGTTGATCGATCAGTCAGTCAGTCAGTAAGTCAGTCAGTCAGTCAGTCAGTCAGTCAGTTTCTTGTTTTATATAATAGATAATCCAAAAAAAAACAATCAAATACAATCGTATACAACGGGAAAAAATGGGATTTTTATATGTTAATGTTTACGCGCATACGAAGTCGCGGGCAAAGAAAGGCTCGTTGATAATAAGTATTTTTGTCGTTTTTAGAATGTAAATGTTATTGTATTTATTGCACTGTTATTTATATATTGTATTACATGAATACGACAATGTAGTCGAGAAAAACTTCAAGAAGGTTCTCGGGAATAAAGAGAAAATCTCGCTTAGTATGTCAATAACATTCAGTGGAAACCAACTTACCAAGCATACTGCTACGAGTATGTATAAGATAAGCAAAGATTATTTGAGCTTCTAAACAATAATATTAATAATAACAAGTATGTTTTCCTCAAATATTCGATCCGGAATTATTCTCCAAGAATATTCTTAAGAGACCATTTCCGAGAACTTTCTCGGAAACTTCTCGAGAACGAAGAGAATTTGGCCCTTAAAATCAACTATTTGGTTCAAATGCTTTACATATATTAATTAATCGCTTAAAATAGGAAAATGGAAAAAATAAAACTTCAGTATTGTTTACATTATATGTACTTTCTCGGAAATTTCCGTTCAAGAGAACGTTCTCGAGAATCATTGAGAATTCTCCGAGAAGGGAATTCTCGAGAGCGAGAACGTTCTTGTCGGCACATCACTAAGCCTGGCTGTCACTGTATATTGCTATCGTGTCGTTCTGGGTGTCCGCCTCTTGAAGCATTTCCGCGCATTCCAATATAGCTTGGGTCTCTGCTTGGAAAATGCTGGCAAAACTTCCCAGATTGATGGTTCTTTTCAGTTCCGTCCCATTCCTCTGTCTGACGTATATACGCCCCAGATAGTTTGGTGGATTCCTTTCTCGAGCCGTCGGTATAGCACACTGTTGCCGATTTGCTATCAGTAGCTTCCCACTCTGTTCTAGATCCTATGTGTACTCTATATTTCTTATCGAACGTCCTGTGCCTCTTCGTGAGGTCATTGTTTGACAGGATCATCGACAGTTTACTATACCCGTACTTCTATTATTATAACATTTATAACCATCGGCATTGTAAGTATACTTTTATCAAGTTCGCAAATTCCAAGTCTACGCAGGACGAAGTCACGGGCTACGAATAAGTAGTTGAGCTAATATTTACATACGAGCAGCGATTGTTGTAGCGCGCATTATTTATAACGATTTGAAACCCGAGAACTAGTTTAGAAGCATTTTCTTTAATCGAAAGTCTCGCTTTGGAATGCTCTAGAAATGAATCAAATAAAAAAAGCCTTGAACAATTACAATTTACTTCTTTACGATTGCGGTAATTTCCTGTTATTCAAAATGTTTGGCGATTACGAACTGGAGTAGCGAGCGGCCCGGAAATGTACTCGCCGCGTTGCTCTGCTGCTCCATATAAAGATGAAATGATATTCTTGACTATCATATGGATTAATTAATTGGTGTGCCTGCCTGCATAAATACAAGATGTTTATAAATTGTAATTGCGCGATACAAAATAGGCATGATTCTAAAACACCTCGGTATTTAAATTACGTAGTAATTAATGTCATCGTCATTTATACCGATACAGAGTCTCGACTTCCACTCTCACACCCAACAAACAAAAACGTCGTATAAGTCTTGATTTGTACGACATAAAGTTGGATAGTAGTCTTATAATGGTAATGAGATGACTCCTAGGTCTTATAGATGTCTTTAATTTAACTTATTAGTCGCGCGACAAAATTGTCATAATAAACTGGTCTTAGCAACGTCGGTAAGACTAAACTATACGACGTTATATTACAGTCTTAGCTAAAACGTTTGTACGACAACGCAATAGTCATACTAACGTTATAGTCCATTAAATGTTTTGAACTGACCAAATTAGGTGTTTTAAAAACCTTTATATTACATTTAAATAATGTAGCAGTTGTATAGACGTTTTCACAGTGACGTTTATAAGACGATCACTGTCTTGTTTTACAGCGGTCAATTAGAGACTATTAAATGACTTGGTTGTTTATTAACGACTCAAGTATAACCAATATATTACATAGTGTCCGTTTAATATCATGCTCTGACTTTAATCCAACTTGTAGTCGCATTTAAGTCAGGGTTTGACTTTAAAACGTCTAGGCCGCCATATTTAACAAACGCTTGAAAAAATTTAGTACGAAAAATGGAAGCAAAAAATTCGTGGAGAAAACTAAAACGTAGTGGAACTTTCAAAAGGAAAGTTAATCGAGATTTCCTTTTATTAAAAAGCACAACGCCAACCACCGTGGCTTTAGTCACAAATATTGAAGAAGAAAAGTGTACAACACTTGAAAATCAAAAGGGTTCAGTATCAATTTATTTTATTACTATAAATATAATGTGTGATTTTTTCCGATTTTGAATTCGTTTTTTATTAGTAAATGTTGTGTTTCGTGTTTAATCAGTAACGTATATTTTGAAAAGATTAATGTATATAATTATGAAAATGAATTAATTTTTTTTTACAGTTGACGTTGTTCAAAGTGTTCCTAGTGAGTCGGCTGTGGTAACATATGGTAAGCTTTTTTAGTTACGTACATTACCTATCAACATTAAGCTTTAAGTATATATAGGGTTTAATTTTATTAGTGTACGATCCGTCAGGCTACCACACTACGACTATTCGAATCGATATTGTCTCGTATACGGTTTTCCCGCATCGTAGTGGCAGCCGAATTACTATAGAAACCGTGCAAGAAAATATCGAATTGAATAGTCGCAGTGTGAACGTAGCCTCAAGGTATGAAAGCACCCATCAAAACAATCAACTTTCCCTTATAAAAAATGGACATAATTGGAAAAAATAATGAAATTCCCATAATAAAGCGATCACAGAGTGGTATTGGATGGGAAGGCCAATTTTTTTTAGTATTTCGATCCAATACCTTGTCGGGTTGTGCACTAATATACTTAATTAAATCCTATATTCATAAGAGTTTCATATTATTTCTTTTAGTATTTTATTTATCAAAATCATTATCTCTTAAAATTTAATATAAAGCTTTTGATTTTCAGACGACTATAATAGTGATCAATCAGAGTTGTCAAGCACAAGAGAATCAATAATTGAATTTTCTGATACAGATGATGATGATGACAAAGACAATGAGTTTCGAGAGGATTTGAAAAAATGGGCTCTTAACTTTAACATTTCTCATCTTGCTCTCAAAAGTTTAAGTGGAATCGTGAACAAAAGACTGCCTAACATTGTTCCCAACGATCCTAGAACTCTTCTCAGAACAAATGTCACCAATTTATTATTTTTTTCAGTAGGCACTGGTAAATATTGGCATAATGGCTTAACGTTGCAACTTGAAGAAACATTAGAACAAATTGATGACGTTCCAAATATAATTTCATTGGTTTTTAACATAGATGGTCTACCTCTTTATAAAAGCTCACGACATCAAGTATGGCCAATACTTTGTCAAATTTATGAAAAAAGACACCTCTCACCAATTGTTGTTGGTATTTATGAAGGAACAGGAAAACCAAGCGACCTAGAAGCTTATTTATCACATCTTGTGACGGAGTTGAAGAATCTTCTTCAAAATCCTTTGGAAATTAATACAAAAAAAGGCCTTCAAAAAATCTTGACTGTTCGAATTAAGGCTTTTATTTGCGATTCTCCAGCTAGAGCTTTAATCAAAGGTAAGTGAATTTAATGCGATATTATTTTAATTGTTATTAAACATTTTTTTTTTGTTTCAGGAGTTTGTAATTTTAATGGGAAGCATGGTTGCTTAAAATGTACAGTAGTTGGAGAGTACTCGCATACATCCCACACTGTTGTTTTTTCTAAGATTGATTGTCCAAAACGTAATGATGCTGATTTCAGATCAAAAAAATACGGAAGTCATCATAAGTATGATTCTCCTCTCCTTCAGCTGGAATCAATGGATATGATTGAAGATATACCTGTAGGTGATTCTTTACATTTAATAGACTTAGGTATAACAAAAAGACTGCTTACGGGTTGGCGAGATGGCAGTTTTGGAAACAAAAACTTAACGAAATTGTGCTCAAGAGATATATGTAAAATATCTGAATTCTTACTTTCTTGCAAATTGCCCTCGGAAATTCATAGGTCCATTAGATCTTTGGAAGTCCTGGCATATTGGAAAGCTTCTGAATTCCACACATTTCTAATGTACCTTAGCTTCATCATTCTCAAGGATGTGTTGTGTTCTGAAGTATACTACCACTTTTTAACTTTTTTTTGTGCCATTACTGTATGTTCCAATGAGAATCATTTTACATACCTTAGACTTGCAGAAGAAATGTTAAAGTACTTCATAACAACATATGCGAAGATTTATGGAAAAGAATATTTGACTAGTAATGTACATAATCTTTGTCATCTAATAGATGAAGTAAAAAGATTTGGTATTTTACAGAACTTTAACGCTTACCCGTTTGAAAATAAACTTTTTAGTATTAAAAAAATGGTAAGACAGGGAAACAAACCTTTAAGCCAAATTGCAAAAAGGCTTACAGAGCAAAGTCATTTAGAATTACAAAACTGTGACTACCAAAATATACAATATCCTTTTTATAGTACTAAAAGAAATAAGAACGGTGTTGTGTCAATTGTCCATTTAAAAAAATATATTTTGTCAACTGAAAGTCATAATAAATGGTTTCTAAGTACAGAAAATAAAGTCATTGAAATTCTGTCCATAAATAATGATGATGGAAATATACAGATCAATGGGAATAACTTGGAGAATTGCACTGATGCATTTGAAGTTCCAATGAAATCTTCATTTCTTGGTATTTATATGTGTGATGTAAATAACACCATTAAATCAAAATCTACGTATCTTATAGAGAATATCAAATGTAAAATTGTAGGCATTCCTCATAATGACCATGTATATTTTGTACCTCTCATACATACTTTGTAAAGGATTTATTTAAAACTAGCTGTCCCGACAGAGTTGTGCTGTCACCCATTAAGATATAAGATAAGATATATAAGAGAGATATAAAAGAACTACAAGTACTTTTTAAGTATTTTTATTAACATGCAAAATCATCAATAGGAAATTGTAGTACACGGTAATTAGGATATGAAAATATAATATAAATATATCAAAAAAAACAGTGCGTAGCTACTTATAGAATAATTTTGTACTACCTATTCAGTCATGAATCATTGGTTTGGGTCTTTATAATCACAATACTTAACAATAAGTATGAATTGCTTGTGTACATATGTAACTAGTCTTAAATTATATTTTTAAGTATATTTAAAATCACAGGGGTACTAGTGATAAGAACATTAATTATTTTTGTTTTATCTACTTTAAAACTAATCATAATAAAATTATGAACATAAAATTTTAACATTGTATAATTCAACTTAAAATGAAAAAAAGAAAAGCCCTATAAATCTACTGGATTTTTGCACCCGTAACTAATGTTAAATAGTTGTTTTTAGATGCTTTTTCGCTAAATCTACTGACACATATACCAATTTTAGTAGTAGGTATGTGATCTAAGTTTATAATTAAATTATTTTCCGCCTTAACTAAGAAACAAGTTAAACAAAAACCAATAATATCTGTCTCGGTATCAAATTATTTATACAAACAGAACGTACTTAAACAAGATTTTTGTACTACAAATTCAGTCTTAAATAATTTGTTTAAAATCACAACAAAAAATATTCACTACTTTCGTACATAGATACTTATCTAAGAATAGTCTTAATTATATTTTAAGGAATTTGAAATCACATACCAAGAGTATCTTTTAAACAAAATTTAATTGTTACATTCATACCGCGAAACTAAACAGCTTTCCCAAAGAAACTTTGATCTACCATACAAACATAAAATTCTATTGTTAGTATGGAACATTGAAAATAAACAATAAATGAAATATAACTCCGTTTTTTTTCAACGATTAATGAAAACATAAATCTAACTAAATATCTTTAAGTTTTTTTGCAACTGCAGCTATTAATTAAAAATACATACCTAGGTACTTTTTCTTTCTCTCCACTCGCAAATTAACACCAACAAAACTATAGTAAGTATTTAATATTATGCCCTAAGTTTGTAATTAAGATTGTTTACAATCAAACTAAGAAAAACATTCTCTGAGTTAGACTAAAACGAGTTGAAATTTATCTGTCTGAAACACAAATCACACAAACAATAAGGAGTATTATAAAGTAAATACAACTACTGATACTCTATTCACTTTAACTTATAGGTAGTGTTATTAGTCATAGTGTGTTAGTCACCAATAGCAGCTGCTACAGTACTGCTGGCAGACTTGGCTGAACATTATGTGATGACGGTGCTGTTGGCTGGGTTGAAGCAATATTATCGTCATATGTTGCTTCTGCCTGGGCTGGAGCAACAATGCTGCTAGAGTGGTCGGTTGCAGAACCATTGTTGTCAGTGATTGCCGCTGGCTGGGAGCTAGTCGATGTACCATTATTGTTAACTGTGGGAGATGGTTTTGACTGTTTTTGTGATCTACGTCTACTTGAAGCAGCTCTTTGAACATTCTGTTTGTTTCGACTAGTTGAATGGCGCATTATGTTTTTGAAAAATGTTTCATTTTCTTTCTTAGTGTAATTAGCATCCGATTCATGAATGACGCTAAAAAATAACTCGATGGTATTTATGAAGGATTTGAAGCAAAGTTTACTAATCTCTTTCTTCGAACCACCACACCAAGAACACTGTGTCATAAAATTCCTTGTAAACATTGCATCAGCTAATGCATATGCATTGCTCACTCCGCGTCCTTTCCCTTTTCCACAAACACAGGAAAGTTGCTCTTTAACATCTGCTCTATACTTCGGATTTTGTAACAGTTTTTCAAAATTGTGTAAATCTTCTTTGTTAGATATAATCTTAAATGTCACATTTTCTGCTTTTTTGTCAGCCATTACATTACGCTCTGCAATAGTGTCCATCTGTACACTTAAAAATGATAACTTGCGCAATATTTTGTCCTCAAAGCTTTTTAAATAATCTAAAATGATTTCTTGGTTCTGCTGTAATGCTCCGGTTATTGCTAATATGTTCGAAATTGCTTCAGTGTTCTGAGAATTTTCATTTTGCACCTGCAAGGTAACGGCCTGTTCTGATGTTTGAGGATTATCAGTAATATATTCGTAGACGACACTATTAGCCTGTACATTATTGCTAGACTCTTCTTCAATCGGCGCCTCAGAAGTTTGGTCCTGAAGATAAAATAAAAAGTGTTATAAGACGCTTATGAGTCATTTTCAAAAATATTGTACAGTTAGCATCATAAATATGTATACTATTTTCAACCTTATCTCCAAGCTACAAGTGCCAGAATGTATACATATTTATGATGCTGACTGTACATAGTTAAGGGATTAATGAAAACAAAATCACGATCGCTCCTTTGTGTAACGAAAATTATTCATACAAAATATATCGGTAACTTAGGTAACACAAAGGAATCAATTAAATTTTGTTTTTACACCGCGAGTTGGCAACGTCGCAAATTGCTGTCAAATATTAAACTATGGGCCTGTACACAAAACTGCTATGCGACGTCGCATCGCAAAAACCTGCGAGCTCGCACGTACTCGCTTTGGTACATTTTGAAATTCGCATCGCATCGCATCGCAGTTTTGTGTACACAGCCTATTTTTGTTGATTTATCGATATTTTTGAATGAAAAAAGGAAATATCGCTCTAAAATGACTTAGAAACCTTAATTAGGGATGGCAAGAATAGCATTTCAACACAATATTCTTACTAAATTAGTAGTAATATCGTTTGAAAAAATTCAAAAGCCTTCCCAATTCGTTTAAAACGATACTTTTAGACCGATAATTCCATTTTTCATTCAGAAATATTGAGAAATCAACGAAAATTTTCATGTATTTGACAGCCATTTGCGACATTGCCAAATCGCGGCGACAGGGCTCTAGCGAGAGTGATTCATAGGCTTTTCCTAGGTTAGCTCGTCGTACCGTGGATCTTGTCTCTGCTCTCGAGCTCGATTAGGGTCAAGAGCTAACCTATTGTTAATTAAAAAAAAGTAACAAACAAAGTAACAAGTAACAATTAATTATGAGAGTGCACTGTACCAGCGCTCCTTAGGACGAGCCGACTCTGTTTGATTTGCCTAAGTACTAGGTAAAATAGCTTAGTAATAATAATTTTGATACTTGCTATTACACAGGTGCTTGCAATTTCGTCAAAGTACTGTTGAACAACATTTTTGGACTTGGACGTTACTGTTCCTTCAGTTTCTGTGTCACTTTCTTGTAACATATTAGCTAGCTCTGCTTCTGCGCTTTGTTTTGAAATTAATCCGGCCCTCTTAACCTGACACTGCATAGTGAGCCAAGAATTATCAGGACACGATGACTCTTGTTCCAACAACTCCTCCACTCTCCGTTTCGGCCAGTGTAATATTTTATTTTGTTCCCATTTGTCAGGGATAATTGACAGTGCTAATTTTCCCCGTTCCTTCGTTTGGACGATTTTGAAAGGCATGTTTATGCTGCAAAAGAACGATAAATAAAAACACAAAGTTATACTTAAACTAACAAAAACTATGCGTATCAAATAATGTCAAATTACTCTATCTCTCGTCTTACGTGATTGTCTATGAGATGATACAGGGTCTAGTGTGAGTTACATTTTGACAAAACGTCTCACTGGCGTTAGCGTTTCGAGATATCAAATTACGATGGTCGCTGGATGATTCTTAGAACCGACGACCAAAATAATTTGGCATCTCGAAACGCAAACGCCAGTGAAACGTTTTGTCAAAACTTAACTCACACTAGACCCTCCGGAGGATGTAAGTTTGCAACTACGCAAACTTTACTATCGCGTTTACGTTTTCATCCGTCAAAAGCGCCTATTTGTATGGGATTTGACACTTTGTGACCGGTGGAAACGCGAACGCGATCGTAACGTTTGCGTAGTTACAAACTTAACTCACTGCTTACACCACTTACCTAACATACATAAGTTTTGTCCTAAAATATGAGTTTTAAAACTAACCAATAATTCCGGCTGCCACTGCGCGACGCGCGACGAGAGCGTCTGTCACTTGCGACCACTGGTAGGTATGTTGCAGGCAGGAGGTAGATGGTTGTGTTAAGTTGTACTTAGATGTGTGTATGACTTTATTATAAGTTCACCAATTTAAATTTAAGTACTTACACATGGTTAAGTGGCAGAATAGAATGGGTTAAATACTAGATTCAAATATATTCTAACATACGAGAAATAACTCATATTAACTCATTACTCGTACGTAAACAAAAAAAAGGTAAGTGAGAACTTTTGAAATGTATATATTATAGTATGATAAGATAATATTATTTTTCAGTTCCTTCCGGAACTGAGTAGAAACAATAATCACATTCATCTTGCAAATAATGATTGTACACGGTAAAATTTAAACATTTGTGGCACCAAAAATCCTTCATATGCAACAAATCTCTAATTTTATTTTTATTTGATATAATGAAATGAAATGGCCGCTGTGTATGAAAGTCAATGATACTGTGGCAACCATAGCACTTGTCCGATAATACGAAATGAGTGCTTTCCCATTGCCAATTCAATCTATTAAGAAGTCTAAAATCTGCTCTCGTTAGAAATTTGTCTATATCAAAATATTGAACCATATTTACGGATAAAATCTTTCGCGAATGTTAAAATGTTTTGACGACTGCACTGCACGTTTGTTATTTTCCTGAAATAAATTTATAGATGATTAATTTTATTTTGGCAAATATTGCCAAAATAAAAATGTATAATAGGTGAAAACCTTCTCGCCGTACCCATAACGCCATCTAGCGGCGATTTGAAACATCAGTCCGTTCGGCCACGCACCCCGCGTTACGAGAGGCAAGTACATACAGACTTTATATGTTCTTTTAAGTATTATTGTTTTACCGAATGTATTCACTAACAGTTTTAGTTATTTTAATTTGTGTACTCTTAGTTTTTGTGAAATATCAAAGAAACATGTGATATAAAACCGGTGTTTGGAATCTAAAAGTGAATACCTACGCTAGGAATACCCACCTACCACGAAGGGTATTAAATTATTTGAGGAACCCTAATAGCTAGCTGTCATGGCGTATTACATGGTCTTGAAATAACCTTAATACGACTTTATGTCTTTACAACGTCGTAAAGAGATAAGTGTGCAACAAAAGCAACATTCCTACATTGTTAGAAATAAACATATTTTTTTATTAATAAAGATATAATGTTATAAACTCAAAAATACGAGAGGGCATGAAAATCTGAATAGTATTCACATAGGTATATTATCATAAAACTTCAATTCCCAGTCATGAGAGACAAGATATAGTTAGCAAGATCACTATGAAAGTTAAAAACACTCACCTTTTATTTCCTTGTAAATATTTATTTTGCACTCAAATCCGAAACGAAACCATAAACACGCGTGTCTTTCCTAACTAAATTAATAAGTCTTACAGGTGTTGTTCCTTGACTCAAATAAAACGTTTTAGTCATTCAAAAACGCCTGTACGACCACAATACAACAAACGAGTCGTTGTAAAGTTATGATGCGACTACTGCGCGACCTAGTGGTCATTCCATAACGTTCATACGACTTTTGAACGACGTAAACGAAGTCGGCTTATGACTTCTGTATGACCATTGTACGACAAAGTAGGTCGTATAACTGGGGCCATTTTCGCGTTTAGTAAACGTTAATATAACGTTAGTGTGACTTAGCTATTACGATCAATGGTATTAGGATAACGTTTACTAAACTTTTGAACGACGTTAAATTGTTAGTTGAGCTACAATGAAAGCAAGTAGTTACCCAAGACAATGCCTAGATTTTTTACGCCTAACTCCACACTCAAGACTTTTACGTTTACGCATCTCGAGAAACTTCGAATTTACTCTCTACGGAGCATTTTCTCCGCGCCTGGTTCCGCGGGCTCCGCAGCAACGGGTTATCAAATATATTACGAGTAGATCAACATTACCGCTCATTAGGTAACGGCCTGCGCCGCCACCGCTACTCACAGCACACAAACACGCGCGGCGGTTTCCATTCTTTCCACATCTAATACAAATTGAAATATTTAACTACGAAATCATTTTTATTTTATGTCTTGTGGTTTAAATGCCAGCATGTACTTTCCCGTATATTTTATGTTATTTCATTTGTATCAATATCCCTTTTTTTGTTTTGTTTCATTATTGTTGTGCGTATTTTAGTCGGTGTCCTTCTGTTTTCTCACCGAGCGGTCTCGTCAGAAGACCAGCAGCGTTGGCTTTACAGCTGACACATGCTGAGTCGGGACCGTTTCGCATCACGTCACGTTATACTCACTTTTATTCATCCTTATTTCTCTTTCTGTATGTTTGTGTGCGAATAAATGATTTATTATTTTTGAGGTTTTCGATTTCTCGAGACGTTAGAACGGTGTTAAAACGCAGCGGCGCGGCGCGGCAGGTGCGCCGGCGGAAAGCTGACGTGGACTTCTTATTGGTCGAGTGGAGTCGCGAGCCGACGCACGAAACGATTATTGCAGATTAATTAGCGTACCGTAGCGTACCTATTTGATACCGCGCGCGGCTCGATCCTATCTTATGGAAGCAAGATAGCTTAATCCGGTGTGGAATTACGTAGGCACTAGAGATGGGCCGACTACGGATTTTGCCGACTGGCCAGTCGGCCGACTGATCGGTTTTCAATTTGCCGATTAATCGGCCGACTAGTCGGCAATGCCGATCGTAGGATTTCGCTAACTTCCTGATCGAGCAGAGACTAACTTTTTTACACCATAATTTACCTTTGCTAGAAAAATATTAAATAATAATAATAATGTTAAAGTATAGACCAATTTTGTAGTTCTATCTACCTACCGTGATATGTGGATGTAAGTGTTTTTTTATTCGAGTTCATATTATGTTAGTTGTTTCATAAGAATACTAAATTTCATAGATTTAAAAATGGTTTAATTTCTATTTCCTATAAGCAATAAAGTGCCGAATATTCGGCATTTTTTTGCCGACTAATCGCCGACTAGAAATGATGCCGAATATCGGCTTTCCCGACTAATCGTCGACTAGTCGGCCCATCTCTAGTAGGCACAAATGGAACGCATTGGAAGTCGCATTGTTTGGTCTGTTCGCGTGGTCGCGTGCATATGGGGACGAGACTTCCTTTAGAGGCGATTATTCCTACTTATTGACAGTAGGACATTGTCGACAACATAAGTAACAAGCCCGCACCACGCGAATCAAAATTGCCAGCGAGGTCGTGCCGTGCGCAAACTCCATACTCTACTGCCGAGACCTTTACCGTTAATGTTTATGCCCGTGCGTGCAAAATCTCAACCAGCTGTTAAGATGGTTAAGTGTATTGCGTGTCCCCATTTCATTTCATTGATGCAATCTGTGTTCGATTGTTATTGACAGCACTTAGGTTCATATCTTTGATTGCTAAATACGTGTGGGTACACGAATATAAAATATTGAGAAATTGATGGAATGAAATAATTGGTAAAGTAGGTAGGTATACTATCATTTAAGACGGGCCTGTTTTTGATGAAGAAATTGATGGCTGTACCCAATGTTTGCATTACACAACGGGGTCTGATCCGAAGCCTTGAAACATCAGTTCGAAGTAGCCGATTATACTTACCATTTGAAGATATTTGAGTGCATTGGATCCGCGTTACGTTCACGATTTCTCATATATATTTACAAATTTAAGGAATGGTACTGGTATTGACAGTTCGGACCGTTAAGTATTCTCGGGTTCGGATGCAGTATTTATTTAAACGCTCTATTTACACCATTTCAAGAAGGAAAACATACATTTTCATTCGATTATAAAATTCTGTTCGGAGCATTTACATAGAAATCTCAATATGAATACCTACCGCATCGTATGTAGGTACTATGAGTATTGAGGTTGTCTTCGCGGACGTTCCAGACCGGTGGCGGGTCTGCTGATGAGCTACGCGCGCGGCTGCGCCTCCCTGCTGGCGCTGATGGGCGCGGACGGGGCCCCCGCGGACCGCCTGGACCCCGCCGCGGGGCCCCCGCGCC